>JAQGBU010000152.1:0-54492 GCA_034698605.1 Isotoma decorata
CCCCCCCCCTCTAAATCGCGTTTTACGGTAATTTAATTTTAAGCTTTGGGAATCATAATTTTTACAAATTTTTGCAAACTACCAGCCTCCAACTTCATTGAGATACACCACAATATTTTGCATCTATATCCTCAAAAATATGAAAATTAAGTACATTATTATATTAACTTGTGTCTTGCAATGAGTTTAATCTCAAAAAACAGTACCCTGTGTGGCAATTTGCACTCGCCCTATGCTATTATGGCTTGAACTTTGAGCTCCATCGACTCTTAGCATCGTCTCATTTATATCTCATTTTTCCTTCACGAGATGACAAATGAAATGAGCAGGGCAAGTTATTTACTTTGTTATAAATAATAATAATATTCCAGTAATAATATTATTGGAATAATATTACACTCTGTTGCTGATGCTCTATTGCATTTTGCATTGCAATTTGCAAAATTGCAATTGCAACTTGCAAAATTAAGCAAGTGAAATGGATAAAAGGTAGCATTTTTTCGTGATATACAGTTCTGATTCCTTTACTTCCAGATCCACTACTTCGAATACTACTATTTTTCTAGGAGAGAAAGAGGCAAGTTGAGAAATAAGGGCAATAAGCAACAACAACAAGAAATATAATAATATTTTTATTTAGCAAAACAGTATCCATCAACTTTTACGATAGAGTATAAAAGGGCTAGGGAGACAATCTATATCGAAGAAAAAACGGGCACAGTTCTACCCACCCACACCACACCGCTATTAACGTAACACCGAAAAAAATATTTGTATGGTAGCGTTTTAAGTACGCGGGCTACAAAGCGCAAAGGCTACAAGTACAACAATAAATTAAACAATATTTATTATTATATTATGTAATAATATGCCTACTTGTAATATATTAGTACTCTATAATAATAATACATAATATCCTTAATTGTAGTATATTAGAAATAATTTCTTTTAACCCTCATCAGCGTCGTGTGACGATTAATGTTGATAATAATACACCCATTCGATTTTTTAGTGGTAAGGATGAAGTTTGAGTAGGTTGGTTGATTTCAGTTTTGTTTAAGGAGTAAGAAAAACCGGTGAACTTGACACCAGGATGGAGGGATGAAGAGTGGGACATTTCACGGGTAGTGGGGTAGACTCCGGGACGGATGTACACCCCACCCAGGGCTGTATACTACCCATGTTTGTGGCCTAAGCCTAAATGCATGCGAAAAAATGTGCAATTAATTGGTTTTGTTTTGTGTTTTGGGATTTTTTCCTTTTTCTTGATTAGCGTTTTTCTAATTTTGAAAACTATTGATTGTGGAGGGATCAAAAATCAAGTTTTGTCAGCACCCTCAATCCTCCACAACTGTTGACTGTACTGACACACTGAAATTAAGCAGATTATTTGTAATTTTTTATGTTTCGTATTTTTTGAATTTAAAAATATTCGATGACGACGATGAGCGAAACCAAATTTAGCACAAATGTCAGTTGGGATTATTGTCTATTTTGTACTGGGTTAAACTACGGTTTTCCATAATTGTCTAGATTCAATATTCATCGAAATTCAATCAATAAGGACCTAAACTAAATTAATTAACTTTTCAGAATCAATGGCAAAAAAAGTGGAAGCATGAAGCATTGAAGCGTGATATGATGAATGTCAAGAAAAGGCTATGGAAGGAAACTAGGGATGATGAGAGCGACGGGAACGAAAAAACAGAAGCAGTGTGGAAATGGTAAAATTCTTTAAAAGACATTAACTGGTACATGCATTTGGTGATAAGTTAACTATTATGTGGGAATAGGATGATTCAATCAGTTGAAGTCTTGCAGTGCATTAGGGAGTAGACGTGGCCCTTATCTTTATTTTGACCAAAGGACAAAGGGGGTTATGATCTTCATCACTTCATCTATAAGGTGATGTGTACTACCTGTTGAGTTGACGTTGGGCTGACCACTGCTACTGATTGAGTAAGGCTAGTAAGGGATAAATATAATTTATGAAATAAAAAAGCAAAGAAGTGAGGCCGAGGCATCGTATGCTACTGGCTACTGATAAAAGTACCGTTCCTTAGTAAAGTACAAAACTTGACCTAATAATCCTAACACAAATGCATTTTTTGTTTAGCTTCTATCATCAATTTAGCACTATATTGGAGTATTTCTGTTTGAGATAATTAATTTATGCATTCCATGCTAATGATTGATTAATTATAATTAATTATTATTTTAATTATTCGTTTGATTGTACTGTGTTTGCAGAAAACAATGAATCCAGCCCTTCCGTTCCTCATCTTGATCATAGTTTGCAACTTTGCACTCTTGTTAATTCGGGCTATTACAAGACGACCCCCACAATCTGACCATTTGAATACAAACTAATCCATCTACCCATGAAGTTATTATACAACCACGGTTGGATTTAATTTACTTCCGGGTTGCTTTTTCATCAATATTCCAGTCTATCTTAACTTCGTGTGTGTTATTTTTGAATCGAGATTTATGATCTATTTTTTCTATGATAATTTATCCTTTAGAAAGGGATTAATTATTATCATTATTAATAGTTTGATCGATGTGACTGGTTTATCCAGTAAGGCTTTGACTCTCTTGTATTGTCAGAGCTTATTTTGAGTAGCAGGATATTAGTTATTACTTAAGAGTTATGTGGTCGAAAAATCGGAATGGAAGCCCTTTGGTGGGCTGGGGCAGTAGTGGCAGTATTATTGTAGTTTTAGCTTTAACGATTGTTTGTTCATTTGGAGTTACAGTTGGGCAATACTTCGACCCAGATGTGGATGATAAGGTTTATCTTGACAACCTTCAAAAACGAATCGAGACGGAAGTGAATACTACAAGGGAAGAGTTGTACACTCAGGCCAAAATTATAGAAATTATGACCAAACAGTTTGTTGCTGCTCAACTGAAGGAAAACCTTTTTATAGTAGGAGTTTTTAAGCTTAACAAAATATGTCTATTATCTTGAAAAATACTTTTTTTAAAGGCTAGGACAGGACCTTAAAACTGTTACTCAATTATATTCATGAGACATAATCATTTTTTAAATGGTGGAGTATGGTGGGACATCAAATAAAGAAGGTTGGGGTTAGGAAACGACCCTAATACTAAAGCATACGCAAACGCAATCTAAACTTTTAAATTAAGCAGAATATCACCTAACGTAAACTAACCTATAAGCTAACCCTGAAGTCAACCTAGTTAGGTTAGGTTAGGTTTCAAAAGTGAATGCTTTAGTATTGTGGTCCTGTTTCCTGCACCCTAACCGCCTATGTAATAAGCATCAAGGGGGATTGAGGAGGGTACCAAAAAGACAAAATGCCTTAGCCACGTCTAGGGCCAAGCCCATAGGTCGCGAAGAACATGTTCTTTGCAAAATAAAATAATACAATTTGTTGTACAGAGGCACTGTACACTGTAGTTTACTTCATCATCCCTCATGTTTACTGAATATTTCCAGATAATACTTAATACCTTTTTTCTTAATTTTGTAGGCATTACGAGTTTTGGCTGAGAAAGAGTTACGGACACTGAGGGAAGAACAAGAACTTGCAGCTTTAGCAGCTGCTTACAACACGACTGAAAAAGCTGTCCAGAGTAAACGGCAGTCGAGACAAGACGACGACGATGACGATAGTGTTGGTTCAGGGACAACTTTAAGAGCTGCAGACAGAGCACAGTTTCAGATGGGACTTATTCCACAAGTAAATTCGTTGGATAAAAATTATAAGAGGATCTTTCAGTGTCGAATTTTTGTAATTATAAATAACTACTTATCGATCATTTGTTTTTTATGCTAATTAGGTTGCCAACCTGATCAAAGCAATTTTTGGGGGGAACCAGAATGTTAACTTAACTAACTATGTCAGCTCAGCAACTCGTTTACTACCAAAACCAGTTGGAAATCAAGTCGTTGGATTAGTCAGTGCTATATCTACTCCTTTCCCTAATCCTGGATCTCAAGGTAACCCCCAAACACAGGGACAGGGTGGATTGCAAAATCAAGGTTTTGGGGGTGCAACTCCGCCTCCTTTGGTTGTAGTCGTTCCACAAAATAGTCAAGGAGGCATTCAGCTACAGGGAGCAACTTTTGCCCTTCCTCAAGGAAATACCAACTCTAATGCAAACTCAAATTCGAACAGTCAAAGCTTCCAAAATCAGTTTAACAGCTTTCAATTATCTAATGGAAACAAGGGTAGCTCGGCTGGATCACAAGAACAACAAAGAGTGACTACCCCACCGAAGACATATATTTACAACCCTTCTAGTGCTAAGGGAGTCGGTGGAATTTCTCTCACTGCTCGTCCCGTGACACAACAACAAAACCAACAGTATCAAATAGGCCAGCAACAACAAAACCAACGGTATCAAGTAGGTCAGCCACAACAACAAAACCAACAGTATCAAATAGGCCAGCAGCAACAACAAAACCAACAGTATCAGGTAGGCCAGCAACAACAGCAGGTTCAGCAACAGCAATGGCAACAACAGCAGCAGCAGCCACGCCCTTCGTTTCAACAAGCGTTTCAGCAATCCCAAATTGGAGGAAGACCTGACCAAAGACCAGATGAAGATGAAGATGAGGACGAAGATGAAGATGGCAGAAAACTTGAAAGGCAATTTAGTCTTGGCACTTTACTTCCCAATATCATCGGAAACCTTGGAAATGTCTTACGCCCTTCTAATAACAATAATAATAATAACAACAACGGTAATTAAGTCATTTGTAAATCATAAAAAAGAAGCACTCATAAAGGATCTCAATTCCAAATTTGTTTTTTAGTTCGTGCGCCAGTTCCAGCACCGGTCTCTGCTCCAGTTCAAACGGCAACAGCTGCCCCAGTTTTTCCTCCCAAAAGTAGTAGTACCGTTGCTCAAAGTGGCACTGGTGCAGTTGTCTCAGCTACCAACGTAAATGGTACTTCAGCTGTAACAACTGCTGGAGGCATGGCAGTAGAACCAATGATGGCACAAGGGTTCAATCTTAGAATGTTTGCAGCAGATGTGGGGAAAAGCGTTAATGATATAATTAAAGTTATGCCAGATTTATTCAGAGGAGCCCGTGAAGGAGTTCAACTTCTTCAAACCTTATCACAAGTTTTGGGTGGTTTAGATGCTTTAGGTGATATTGGAGGAGGTCTTGGAGGCATCCTTTAATTATTTTTACTTCAATGTTGTCATTATGTTGAAATATTATTAAAAATGTTAAGTTCAAACCAAAATTCATTAAAACCCTGCTGATTTCTTTTTGAATTAGTAAATCTGGTTGGCAATTTGCTAATATTAGCTCTTAGGTAGTACTTCACGTGCACTCCCCACCATCTTGTGTCCTCTGGACAGAGTGGGTAGGCGTGCCCTTACTATATACTATGTACAACGAACAACTGAATAATGGTATATCCATCTTGGCTTGCGAAAAAGGAGTTTTCCACATTTCCCCTTTCCAGGTATAGACCAAAATTTTGAAAACAAAGTGAAGTTCAACACTTTTTAAAGATCTGGATGCCCCTCAACTTCAAAAACCGTCGCAACGAATTTAGTGAAGTATTAACCGGAGATGGGGAATATATTTCATGAGAATTAAGATTTGAAGATTTTGATCGTTAGCGCTTCAACGAATTAAACTCTAAAATCTACCATTCAAAATCTTTGATCCGAAATTTCAAATCTGAAATGTCAAATCGAAGATTCGTCGTTATATCATATGATCATAAATATTGCTACTGTACACTGGCTCCGAAACAAGCCATAATCTCAGTTTGCCCCAATTACACTCCCTTGATATGACCTTTGACCCTTTTCATCAAATGTGCTCTTCAGGATCGTAACTAAAAGAATTTGGCCCCAAGGCAGGCAACTTGAATGGGACCTTAACCCTTACCACTATATTGGCACAAATTTTAATTTTGATCATCATCCGCAACTAGTACCTGACTAATGCGAAGCCAAGTATGCCTCCTAGAATTACCTCGGTGACCGAGGTAATTCTAGGAGGCGTTTTTCAGCTTCAACATTCAAAAGTTTTAATTCGAAAATTTTTTTTTATAAATAAATGATCAGCATGAATTGTCAAAGCCCGTTTCGATTTAATTTCCTGCAGTTATTTTTGGGAAATTCTTTGTGATTCACCGACATGAACCAAGGTTGAAGTTTGCAACTGCAAGAAAGCGAATCGTTTTTAAACGCCATTAAAATTGATTAGAACAGTTAGTTTCAAGGTTTTATTTGGGCAGATTCAAATCGAACATCACTGGTCAGTTCATTAAAAAACATTTTGCTCTAATTGCTCCTTTTTTTAAAATAATACACTTTAAAAACTACAAAGCCATTGCTTCAGGTTCTAAATATGTATCATGAAATGAAACTGAAATTTCTAGGATCAATAGGTGAACATCAGTCAGTAGTCCCAGTATTTCAAATGATCGAAGCCCAAGCAGGGTCAGAAATTAAAATTTTTCCAGACCTAGCACATATGCTAGATTCAACATTGAATCCCTCCGTGCACGGAGAGATTTTTTTAAATTGAAATTTTAAAAAAACCGTGTTTATTTGGATCTCGCGGTCAGATAAATCCATCGAAAAAGTAAAAAGACAAAACCACTATTCATAAATCCCGTGCGCAGCTTGTTTCATATTTATTAAAAATATGTTGGATTTTTTTAGATTTAGTTGTGTGGGATGCCAAGCGGTGGATGGGGTGAGGGTGATTCCTAAAGGTGAGTAAGAAGTTGTGGGAATAAAAACATTTCCAAAAAAAATTGGGTTTTCTAAATCATTTTCTAGGGAGGGGTATGGCTAGTGTCGCGGGGTTTCAAGGGTCTGACCACCGAGAAAGGGTTCAGCAGCTCGAAACGTAATATTTAAACGTTGTGTGTAGTGTGATAAAAAAGGAGTAAGTAACAGGAAAGTAAACCGTGATGTATTAACGGCCCTCCACCTACACTACACTAGCAAACCTAAAAATTGTGGAATACTTCGTAAATACAAAATAACATCTAGGTCGTTCGAGATCATCTAAGCCTTAATTGGGCTTAAAATTTAAATTACTGAGCATTCATCAACATTTTTATTTAAAATTCGGTAGTCGAAATGACCGAAATGCATGATTCAGCCAGGATGGGAGAGATTGAAGACCCAACTTCTGCTACCACAAGTATCAATATATCCCATAGTAGTTCTCCATCTTTATCGCCAACGACACTGCCAGATCCAAATTCTACAGGTGTAAATAGTAATTTTAGCAGCAGTGTATTTCCAGTTCAGCAGGAACAACACCAGATACAGTTGATACTTGATCCTCAAGTGGTTGCAGGGGTAGAACTTGATGACCAACAGCATCAGCTACCAGTTTTCGAATCTATTTTTTACGATCCTAGCAGCGGTAACCTTTTAAATACTTCTGCCGTGGATGAGACAAACGGTCAGCTACTTTATTCTACAGAATTTATTGTTCAAGACGGCCAAGTCATTCTTGCCGGTTCGTCAAATCCTGTTGTAAGTGACAATCAGCTGTGCTTTCAAGAAGAGCAACAACCTCAACTGACGTACCAATATTTTCAGTCGCCAAACGAGTTACAACCCCAGGAAACTCAGATATCTGCAGTGACTAGTTCATGCTCGCCTGAACTCGTTTCAACAGAAGGGGTTGTACAGGAAGCTGCCAGCCCTGTTGCTGCTGTAAAGCAGCATCAAATACCGCAAATTAATCAAAGTTCACCAATCCAGTCCAGAAGGTATTACGTCTGATATTGCAGGAGCCATTCCCATTATATAGCTTGCTTCATCTTAAGACTTAAGAATAACATTGTTATAACTTGTAAGGTGGTTTTTCAGGTAAGCAAATAATCAAAATGACTTTTCTTTTGCGTTTCTAGACGGGCTCGAAAAAGTGACCTCAAGGGATTGGCAGGATTTACAGAAACTGAAACACAGTCCCTCGACCCTCAAGTAGAAACATCAGCTTCTCAAATAGCAGTTAAAAAGAACAACCCCAAAAACATGCAAGTTCGAAAGCCCGTCACAAAGAGCGCAATCCAACAGTCTTGTTTAAGATTAGGATTTTTATCCCCTTCTAAAGCTAGTAACAAAAAGCCTTTCTACATACCACCAACAATCTATCGGTTGCCAGACGAACAGAGAAATTTGTCAGTTTTACCCCCAGGAAGTGTTGTACTTCGGTTTTCTAAGCTTGACAAAAAGAAACGGCAAAAAAGTTCAGCTTTTCTCACTGCAAATCTTCTAGCGTCAAACGGGGAAACATTTCGCAGGGTCTTGTTGGGTGCTGATATAGAGAATATCAGCCAGAAAAAGTCACCTTTAACCGTCTCCACTTTGCTACTGCAAAACGAAATGATGAACCCTGTGGATGATCCAATACCTGCAAGTGATTTAGTAATCCCAAGACATACATTGATAATAAGGCATCCTCTGCTTCGACGAGATCAAGCATCTCCAGTATATTGTGTGTTCCCTGTAGAAAAAGGTATGCGTTTCTAATATACCTCCTCATTTAACGACTGATTGCTTCATAAATTAATTGAAATTTTTCGCTGATTTTGTATATAGTGGGTATTGACGGATCACGACAGCACGAGATTCATCGAACGGTAATACAGAGAAGTATCGAAGCTGGACAGATTCAGATACATTATGAGAATGTTGGAAAGATCCAAACATACTTGGGTAGTTTACCTCCCTCAGAAAACGGAATGGAACATAATAACCAACTTTATAACTGCTACTTTCCAAGTAATGGAAGTTTGCATACACAGCCTGCAACCGAGAATCGCAATCCCTTCCCGATAACTCAGTACGCCCCAGCCCCTCCAAATAATACGATTCAAGCTCAACTCTTTCCTAGTGGTCAACAAGCTAGAGTCTTATCTCATCAAGGCATTAATTCACCCATTCAGCAGTCAAACTATGGTCACCAGCAACTAGGCCCAGTCAATATTATATACACTTTACAATCCCAGCAAATGCCGTTAGCATTTATTTCTCATCAGCAACAACAGATCGATATAAACTATCCGCCCGTGCAACACGCAAATACCAACAACATCCACTCTTCTTCCATGGTCATTAATAATAATGTTCAAGCACATCATAATAACCATATCAATCCTAGGACATTGATTGATAACACCGCTTTAGCACCGGCAAACCCAACCGCTGTTCCTGGTACTTCAGCTGCAATACATAAGAAGTCAAGAGCTAAGCCAAAACCACAGCCGAAGGTAAAAGTACAAGAACTGAATGTGATAAACAGTTTTTCGGATGTATCTCAGGTTTCTCAGCTACAGGGTACTTCAGTGACTAATAATAACCTCATACATGAACAATCGAATCAAACAAACACAGTTGAGTTATCGAATTATAATGGAAGTATTTCTCAGGCTCTTAATGTTCCTCAAAATAGCAGTTCTTTGCAAGCTCCGCAAAATTTACCGAACGCCAACGGCAGTTCCTGCACAACTGGGACTCCATGGTGTCATACTTCAAGAACTTTAAGTCCAGTTCGAAATCCAACTCCAATAATTTCCCAACTGTCGGCGCAGGTTGAGCAATCCAATTTCCAAACCAACGATATTATAACTAAAAGCACAATACAGGGACAATTATGTGCAAATGAAGGCTTTGTAGAAACTGAACATCGTGTAGCACCAGTAACGATTCCAATAAATCAAGGCGAAGAAATGAAACCGGGCATACGGATCAAGCAAGATGAGGTATATTCTTATTTGGTAGTTTCAGTTTCTACCTTATTTTAAAATGTGTGGAAAAATGGAGATGTATTTTGTTATGAAATATGTCCCCCTACCACCTATAGTTTTTACTTCATTCATTATGTACCCGAATCCAGATTGAGGTAGAGAATTTTATTGAACTTTATTTTGGGATTTTTAGCAACTGAAAGAAGAAGACCAACCAACACGACCTCGTTTTATTCAGGGTTTTGTAGCACGATGCAAGCGTTGTGGTATATGCTCCGACGACTTGTATAAATGCACTAGATGTAAATTTGCAATCCCCAAGGGTTCTAAGATTATAAAGGACAGTTGGGGTCCGAAGACCCAGATTCCAATGGTAATATACTCTCACAGCAGGAACTTTTTTATGTTTTTTCACTTGTATGAATAGAAATAAAATATAAAATTTGCTGGGATTTTATAGACAAGTAGCTCTCTGCCGTCGAGCTCTGTCGTTGGCAAAGGTCAAAGCGACCCTTCGAAGTCAGAAACACTCAAAAGGGGTCACACAAAGAAAATCAAGTCTGAAACTCCGGCTACTTCTAGAACTCGAGGAGGTGGACGACGTCAAGAAGAGTGCAAAGACGAATTTGATGAACCAAAAGCAAAAATTCTCAAACCAGAAAATGAAGTTGCAGTTTCAACCACTACTAGTCCATCTTCTAAAAGCCCGTCTAAATCTGGTGGAAATCCACAATGTCCGAAATCCGTGCAAATAAATTTAATACCAGTTGATAGGGAAAATTCGAAAGGGATACCTGATAATGGAGAGGTCAAATCGGCTGCAACTAAAAAAATATTCAATATGACTCCATTAGCATCTACTGCTATCCCTTTGCGTCCTGAATCGGATACAGATCCAGAAGAAGGTGATATTTTGAGTCGTGTGTTATTGTTGGGTTGGCTATTTAGTTGATAATTTCTAAAACAGTCCCATTCAAACATTATATTGAAATGATGGTGCTAATGTAATAGTTTGATGTTCAAATATGTAGGTCAGTGTCAAAAGTATATTACCTTTCTTGCTGATGAGTTTAACGACTCGGATGTAGCTGTCATGAAAACGACGTACGGAGAAAGTCTTCAAGAGGTTGATTATATACGAGCAAATGAACATCTCATGAATATTACACCAGCGGTTCCAAATACAAAAGAATTAAAGACTAGTGACAAACAAATTCAGACAACGGATTCTGTTCCTGAAAACGGTTCGTCCAGATTGACATCAACCACTGAACATATAGTTGTCTCTACTGGCGTTGGAACAACTAACGCGGAACCTGTAGAAGTGGACTGCAGTGAAAACAAGCAGTACGTTTTTATGCAGTGAATCTGATACCGCATACATTTGACAATATATAATCGTCATGATAATGCCTATTTTTTTATTACAGGCTGCTGAATTTTGAGGAAGTGGCAATTTGTCAGAATGATGTCTTGCGTTTGGCAAATGAACAGTTTCTAAATGACTCGTTACTGGATTTTTGGATGCGGTATATTCAATATGTAGTTCTTAGCCCTGTAGACCGAGATAGAACATACATGTTCTCTACATTCTTCTACACGAGGTTGACGACAAGGCCTAGGCCTAAACGCCGGGCTGGTAATGAAGTAGAGGATCCTAACCTATCTAATGCTGAGAAGCGTCATGCAGATGTTAAGAGATGGACCAAAAAAGTAGATATATTTCAGAAAGACTTCATTTTTATTCCAATAAATGAAAAGTACGTTAATGACATGATTTTTTAATGAAAATTAACTTTGGTTGATAACTAAAATTGCGTTTTTCCATGTAGTTACCACTGGTTCATGGCAGTTATTTGTTATCCTGGGCTGTTGGGAGTTCACAATCTCGAAACTGGAGAGCCTATACCTGATTATAATAAGCGACGAGGCAAAGGAAAGGGTAAAGCTGGGATTAAAACAGTTGTTAAAGTTCAACAGTGTAATGGGGATAATGGAAGTGGTAAGTACATATTGAAGCATTCGTCTTAATGTCGTTCCGTATTTTAATTTAATGCATATGTTTCTCACATGGAAGGTTCGTCTTCCCAGATGGACGACTGTGCACCTAAACTTTGTCTCCCTGACCAAACTAATTCTAAAGCAGCTGAAGTTGGGAAAGTTAGAATTAAGCAGCCGTGCATATTAATTTTAGACTCTCTCGCAGGAGAACCAAGAAGTCGGGTGTACTCAACGATTAGAGAATATCTCAAAATGGAGTATAAAGTACGTTCTATCATAAAATTTGTGTAAAATTATTATCATAACGATGTAAAATATGTTGGATCTAATTACTGTTTATAAATTTTAGACCAAAAAAGGGGTCGACAGAGATTTCAATGAAATCTCAATGCCAGGTGTCATGCCAAATGTTCCTCAACAACCAAACCTCTTGGATTGTGGAATTTTCACCCTTTTTTACGTCGAATGTTTTTTCCAAAAGCCAATCATATCTTTTGACATTCCTATTGAAGATGGAATACCAGAGTGGAAAAAAATACGATGGGAAGGGAAGAGAGAGGAGATCTATAATGTTGTCCGTCAACTCGTAGAGAAACAAAACCCTGATTACTTGAAATTTGTTCCCACTTTGACATTTGATGACTTGAGTGAGATGGAAATTGCAAATAGACGTGATACTGATGCCGAAAGTGGAACCTATTCGTATTCAAGGCTCTCAGGAGAGAACATGACGGAGACATCCTCGTCATCTACGTCTATGGACCGAAAGACTTATCCATCTCATATTTTTCCGGATTTTAAGAATTCACATATTGTCAGTCAATTGGAACAATTCCTGAAGAGTGATTGTGAAGAAGCAAGAATGCTGTTTAAAGAACTCTTGTCGGACAGGGACATTCGGAAGAAATTATGGGCAGCTCAAAACGAGTTCGAGGATAAGAAAGACTTGAGTATTCTTAAAATCAGGTTCCCCACTGCTCTCGTTTCTTCAGGTAGTACATTACATTGGTTAAAAATAATCTATCTGTAGTGTATTTCTTTCTTTAAGTACATTCAAAAACATTCTAGTGTGAAAATACAAATGCGTTTTGAATTGGCTTTTAGTTCTTCATTCAAGCAAAGATGATGGAAAAGCAGGTGATCTAATCGTGAACCAGTTACAAGAGATTTTGAATGGACTTGAGCACAAATGCGAATCAAAACTCCGCGAGGGAGTTGACCAATTTAAAGACTGGAGTAATGAACTGCTCAAGCTTCTTCAAAAAGATGGAGATTGTGAAGAGCTTACAATCCCAGAAATCCTGCAAGTTATCAAAACTCATTTTGCAAAGTTGAGAATGCTTGAAATGCGTCTTGGTCATGAGGGTGATCAATGGAAAGGTGTTACAGCAAAATCCTTTCTTCAAAATTTGGAAGCAAGTCAATCGTCCACAGAACTGCTTGAATTGCTGGTGAAGCTAGCGAATTTAGTAATGGGAAGGGTTGAGTAAAGAGTGTAAAATGAAGACAGCAGATCTATGGTATTAGATGTTCGTTCACAAATTTCGTATCGCTTTAAGACCACTTGATTTTTTATATTCATTGAGGTAATATTAATATTGCATACGGTATTATTTTGCATTATGAACACTAGATTTTCATACATGAAGAAGTACACAGGCATAACCCATTTTTCTACCTACTAGAACGTCGTAAAATAACAATTGAGTTAAAAAATGACTATTAAGCTTTACACAGAATAACTAATTAGTACAGATCAAAGTAATTAGTCTTTATTAATTTTAATCAGTCTTAAATTGTTAAATTCATCTGTTTTGATAATATTTACAAGCTCTTTTGAGACCAATATAAACTGCTCTAGGAAAAAACAATAAATGTTGAAGATGATGCTTGTATTGATTGACTTTGTAATGTAAATTCACTGAATAACCTTTGAACAATTTGATTATCTTTAAGTTCAGCTAAATAAGTTGAGACCAGCAAAAACTTTATAAAAATAGAAAAGAGTATAAGCCACTTTTGAGCCTTTTTAGGTTTTTCAGTACACGTCTTTTCATGACGAGCTTGATTACATTTGTACGTACGTACGTAAGTACGACTACAATAAGAGCATTTATATTCTCCTGTATTGATTGTTTTACGTTGGGAGCAGTCAAAATATTTTAAATGACGCCTCAAACCTACACCAATTTTGTAAAATAGGTAGTGCAAATAGGCGTATGCAAGCTGAGAATGAGAATAAAAGTTAGTAATTTCTGATTATATGATAATCTGTAGATTCTTTCCAAGATTCAGAAAATTGATCTGGCTGGTCGATTGTGGACGAAAAGTCTCTAATCTCCAATTGTATTTTTTTCAAATTGATTACTAAGAAAGCTGACTAATTGAAAGAGAGAAAAGGGGTATTTAATTTTATATAAGTTATATAATCTAATCCTAAGCTTAAATCAACGACTAAATTCGTCATTAATTTTACTATGTATGTGCAAAGTGCAAAAAAAAGACTTGAGTTTTCTGTTTCAAACGATTGAATTGGCAATTTGCACCATTATAAAATCGTAAACATCATTCATCAATCATCATCTTGCTTCATGAATCATAGTCAAAAGTATTTCATCAGTTTCATCAGTAAGTAATTTTAGATCAAAGACAGTTTGAATATATGTCTTCTTTTAATGGTCCTATTCTTCTGGTAGCTACCTAGGTAAGAAAGGTACTTGAGATTAGCGAAGTTGCTCAGAAAAAGTAGGTATACTAATTTATGACCATTGATCAGGCCTCCATCATCATCATCCATCCCGTGATGTTATAATAGTTTATAGAAAGAGAAACCACTCATCTAGTGATGCCCCATAATATTACTAGGATCTGAAGTTGCTGCTATATGCTAATGCTGCTGGACCTTTTGTCTCAATCAGTCTCATTATTACCAGGTTGGCTTTTATACTCTCCCTTGGCCCTTGAGTGATTGTTACTTCATTAAGGAATTTTTCATATTTCCACATAGCATAGCATGTGGTGGAACAAGCCACTTCTGGTTGCCTCCAGCAGCGTTTCCATCTAATTCAAAGGTTACAGCCACCAATACAGTAGTCGAATACAGCAAGGCAGACAAGGGGAAGGACTACCATGACCACCACCGATGCGAAAAGCTCCCTTTCCTAAACATCTAAATGACCATGGATAGATAGGATAGGGAAAGGACCCACACTGGGAAAGAAAAAGGTAGCCGAGCCCTTGGAAATCGTATCATAGCATTTCCGATTTCATCCATTGTCTCCTTCAGCAGCAGATCAAGGTGACATCTCGAGTTACAGAATTTTGTAAGTTTAACCGACTAAAATCGCAAGTCATCATTTATAATTCTTCTGTCACTTTACCTTTACATTACACTTACTTGCACAAGAATTGAAGTCCTCTGCACTTGTCTGAACGTCGAAAACTATTAATTAGTTATTTGAAATCGTCCTTGTTTTAAACATTTTGAATCTTAACCTATCCATTTCACTACCTTTTTCATTTTTCCTAAACGAACCGTTAGAAGAATAATGCTGAGTGATTTCCTGACAATCAGTTTCGTCAACTACCATCATCGAATCTCTTTGATTAATAAAGCGAGTGAAAAAAGTAGGACAATAATAATATGCCCAATATTTATTTTAAAATTTACAAAAATTTTGCTTAGTCCAATTAATGTGGTTAATTGGACTGTGGATGGTACTAAAATTATTCTGGGCTTTGTTTAGGAGAAAGGATTCGTTACTTCGTTCACAAAGTTTTCAGTTTGGGGGACGTAGGAAATGACATCCCCACTCAAGCCGTCATTGAGCAACTAATGTGGCGATCGTTGAAGCTTTTTCAGGTGTTTCATCCGATTTCGGGCATAACTCGAGTATGCAACATTTTATTAAGCGTTTTTTTTAAAATTATTTTGCTTTTTACTGCCATATAGTGTGTATTGAGATTTTGACAATGTGGGGTTAAATTGTAAGTTATGATTTTTATAGTAATTAATTTTCTTGTCTCGATATACCATGAGTATGAGTATGTGGGTGGAGTGTAAGAGATTGAGGTTTAGGTTGTCGGAACGTACACTTTACATACAATCAGTCAGTAATTTATTGAAGAGACTTCACTAAATTATATCTATACTATTGGATTCCTTTTGGTTTTGGCACCCTTAACCTTGACCTTAAAACTTCCACATCTCTTTTCAACAACTCAAATTCATATTAATTTATGCACACCCACCCTACTGTAAAAACTGTCTAATTTTAGTTAAAATTAAATCAAGTGAAGTGTTAGAGTTTGTATTATAACACATTATTTCAAGTTAAAGTTAATGTGTAACTAAGCATAATTTGTAATTAACTTATCATGGCCTCCAACCTGAACTTTTAATTGTGCTTGAGGTTAAAGCTTGCATATTTTTAATTACACGAATATTTTGAAAATAGGTTGAAAATTGCTTATGCTTGGTGGAGTTCGTGCGACAGTTGCACTTGTATAAAAACGAGCGGCAGAGAATCCGTGACAATCAAATGGATTGCTGGTATGAACGAGTGATAAACTACTACCTTCCGCCCGGGCCTTTTTCCGCGGAAGAGATCCAGAAGGAAGACAATTAAGTTCCAAAATCAAAACTCTAAACTCCTTTTCTTCATAATTAATCTTTAACACAACAATAGAACCGTCCCAGGCAGTCCTCCATCCATTTCGGAACATACAATAAATCAGTTAAGTATGTTTCGTTTTTATTCTTTTTTGTCTGGTGCGGTGCATTCAATTCTTGGGCTACTAAAACTGTCATGTAGTCATTATATTAGTAGTTAGTGGTAGTAGTGGCATTGAATTAGAAGCTTATAAAATCATTTAATTTAATCCTACAACAGGTTTTTTAGTCCACACGTTATAATAATTAAGTTAGCGTCCGAGGTCAAAGTTCAAGATATAGGATAAAAAGCAGTCAGTCAACCCAAAACACACTCTAGTCATCTAGTCTACTAATGCATGGAAGTTGAAGTTACTTGAGGAGAGAAACGAAGAAGGTAAGATCTTCTCCCTTACCCCAGTCAATTGCAATGGAGTAAAATGAAATGCGGGAGTGAAATCATTCCTTCAATGTACACAATAATGGTTGTCCTCTCTTTTCAACTATTATTCTGTATGCTTTTGGTGATCACAACAAAATTTTGTTTTTAATTCAGATTTTGATTTTTCCTAAAAATTTAGAATGCAGACTTTAAGAATAATAGTTGGGGGAGGAGTATTAGCACGAAGAGTTGGGGTTGTTCAGTATGGCCAGTCAGTAGGAAGTATTTTTGGTCCAAGTAATAGAAGTTTTGTGGAGTCACCGGTCCTGTACAAAAATTTCAAGTTTAAGCCCACACAACCGAAGAGAGTTGCCACAGAGCCAGAAGAATTGTTTGGGGAGCCAAAGGGTTGGAATATTCCTGCTGGAGGATTCTTTCTGTTGGTGAGTGGAATTTTTGGTCAAAGGTCAAGATCAAGATGATTGGGGATTGAATGATTGATGATGCAGAGATATAATAAATTGGAAGAAATTCAATTTAAATAATTTTTTAACTTTAGATTATTCCCGTGAGTACGTTATGTCTTGGAATTTGGCAGATCTTTCGTTGGAGATGGAAGTTAGACTTGATCTCTAAAATGGAAGAAAAAGTGCACGCGAATCCAGTTGACTTCCCTGTTGACAAGTAAAGTGAAATCCAAAATCTGATTTAAATCTTCAATTATTTTACGTGCATTATCTTGCTTTACATTTTTAAGATTTTAAATGGTTTTGTTTTGTTTCGCAGCCTAGAGTCTTTAAGTGAGTTAGAATACAAAAAGGTTAAGCTCCGTGGAACGTTCGATTATTCTAAAGAAATACTTATGGGTCCGAGATCTCTAGTGCATTATGCTGTGGATTCTCCCCCTGCTCAAGGTGGACTGTTTACTTCTTCAGGTTCTTCTGTCTCTGGATATCATGTCGTCACTCCTTTTCATCTCCAAGATTATAAGTAATTTTTCTAAAGATTTTTCAGCTTAAACTGTTCATTATGAAGGTTTCAAATTTCTACAATTCAATCTTCTAGTTTGACTGTGTTGGTAAACCGAGGTTGGATTTCAGATCGAATGCCGAGAAAGTTCAAGTCAGTAGAGCATCCAGTAGAGATTGTTGGAGTTGTTCGAATGGATGAGAAACGTCAGCCTTTTATGGCTAAAACTGGAACCAACCGAGGCTTCATGTTGTTTAGGTGTGTATGCATGAGATTATTAATATATCTAGTATGAAGAGTGTTTTTGCAACTGTTGTCAGCATTTATCCTCAAGATTTGCAAACGATTTTTTTTTCAGGGACGTACCAAAAATGGCAGAGATACTTGGAACTGAAGAAGTCTTCTTGGATCTAGTCTCCATTTCCGGTGTGGACCTTTCAGCAGCTAGACTGCACTCCTTACCTGTACCTGGTCAGACAAGAGTCTCTCTTCGCAATGAACACGTAAGCTATTTTTGTACGTGGTTTAGTCTATCTGCAATTACTTCCTATATGTGGCACAAGCGATTTATATTGAAGCAAGCTCTTCGGTAACTTCAAGTTGTATTGTGTATTTAGTAAATAAAATAGTCATATGAAGTCTTACTGTAAATTAGATTAGTTTCTATGAGTAATTATGGTGTGTGAATTTCAAGGAATGAATAAAAATGCGAGTCTTGTTTGATTTACAAAACTAACCAGTGAAAAAATTGTCGATTAAATATTGTTATCACTTTCTGTCACCACCTATAAAATTAAGCCCATCCAAAAAGAGTTCTTACTCGGTTATTATTCTAAATTACTTCAGTGAGGGTGGTACCACCTTACCACTTACATTTAACCTTATAAAATTGTTACCACTTCACACTTGGTTGGTTGGATTATTTGGTGCCACTCATTGAAATACGTCCGGGTTGGTACGGAGTGCGCAACCTACTTTTAGAATAGAATTCCTTCACACGGTGTTAACACTAGGTAGTAAAAACTTTTTCTTCGACTGAGGTGGAAACGTTTTCGTTTTCTAAGTAAAGGTGCTAACACTTTACGACGCTTTGCTGAAGTTACCCGACAGGAGGACCCGGCACCCCAATACATTAAATTGGCTCACACTTCTTAAGAAGTAATAGATATATCCTTACGTTTGGTTTTTTCGCAATTTGTCTAATTAGATACAAGTTTTTTGGGATGCAGCATTTTCTTTGCAGTTCCCTTTCCTGTAATTCCATGAACCTTCCAGCCGCTCGGAATATATATGTTCTTTAAGGTCCTTTCCTTCGCCATTAAATGAACAAATCTGAGTCCAATGGAACATCAGATAAAAACAGCAAAAGAAAGGTAAATTTGGAAATATATCGATATCACACGCAAAAGGGACGTAGGTACTAGTACTATGATATCAAAAGTTATCATTTACCGTTTATAAGGACCCACCCTTTTGATATCGATATTAATGGATGTTCCCTTACGGCACGACTAATAAAGGCCAAGCTGGAAATACAGTTTGTGAAGCTGAGACTAAGGCAAAGGGTCCCACCAGCAACTTCAGCAGGTCTAGTAATATGGGGTCGTTTTATGATTACCTACATTGCTTTCTCTTTCTATACTAAATGGGACTGATGATAGAAGAGGCCAGACAGAGGTCATAAGTTATTTCACCTTGTAATTAAATCACTACTTTCGTCTTTTCCCACAATGATATGATATGTTGTAATAGGACCACAAGAAGGAGACTGAAATTCGTAGACCTGAAATTACATAATTGATGAAATCATGATTATGAAAATGGTGATTTCTGTTTATGATTTTATGATGTTGCACGGTCTTAATTCAATGGAATGACACTGAAATCTCACTCTTTTCTTGTAGAATTCGTAGTTAGTGCTCGAATTAGATTATGAATTATACGAATAGTAATTAAATGAACTAAGCTTAAGATTATAACCTTCCTGAAATTAAATACCACAATTCAATTCGAAAAGAAACATTTCGAGACAATTTTAATCCAGCCGGATGAAATTTTTCTTGGAAAGAATTCACAGATTTTCATAGTTATATCCCTGGAATAAGTTTGTAAACGTCTGGATTGTCAACACTAATTTAATGTACATTCATTGACAATCGAGGCAACTTAAAAGAATTTTCATATAATATTAAACACCAATTCAGTTTACATACCTTCGTTTAAATTAAATATACTGTTCAGTTGAATTTTGTCATGTAGTTTACATTTACAATTGAAACGCTTTTAGTTATCTCTCGTAGAAGTATTTCTTGGAGAAACTGTTGCTTTACGGATAAAAAAACGCAGTGCCTGATGCGTATGTTAAGGATAGATGATTAATTATTAATTATTAATCAAATTACGAAGAAGAAACCCTTCTTACCCTACACACTTCTAGCTATAGTAATTGTAATTGGGTTGAGACTAGACGGTGACAAGTGCAAGTGGCACGTACGTGGTGGTGGCATTTGGGGAAATTGATATTGCACGTACAGTTGAGATGAGAAATGTGAGACGGACTAATCTGCACTACTAGACTACTATATTAAAAAGAGGCAATATGAGACAACCATTACAAAATATCCTTTGTCCCTGACTTATTCATTTTTGCATGGGTTTTGCACATTTTATTTCTTGTCTTGTCTTATCAGTTTTTTAAACTGAACCTCATCCTTGAACCGTGAAAGCAAAGAATATTGAAAGGTGTTTTGGTATACTTGATTAAGAATTAAATGTCCGTACCTGGACTTTTGCGTTATCGGGAATCATTATTGGTTTGTATTTGTAAAGAGCAAGAACTACAGAATGGAGCCATGGGTTAGTAGATTGGAGACTAAATCCGACAGTGGTTCTAAAGCCAAAAATAATAAAATAGACCATTTAAAAGAGGTGTGGGTGTGGCTATAAGTAATTAGGTGTTTTTTTCGTGATCAATAGTCATCCTAAACACCAGACACAGTAGTTGTCTAACAAAAGCAGTTTGTAAGAGCCAAAATGACATTTGGATGAGACTTCATTACGCTTTTAGATAAGATCAATCATTTTCATTTAAACTAATAATTTATTGTAAGTGAAAATTCAACAAAACACTATTTTTAAGTTAAACAAATGGGCTTAAATGATTGGGTTTAGTTAGTATGAATAAAAATTACATGAAAGTTCTGCTGGGTTGCCTCGTGTCAATGAAGTGTATTGTGTCAATTATGTAATTACAGTCATTTTCCTTTCTCAGTAAGTATAAATTCTTCCCATGAAAAATTCATTTGGCTGAGTTGAGTTAAACTTCATTAAAGTTGTCTCGAAGGGTTTCTTTTTGAATTGATTACTAAGCAAGCTGACTAATCCTAAACATTAACTATCAATCATCATCATGATTTAATCATTATGTAATTTTAGATCAAAAACAGTTTGAATTCCAGTTTTCATTTGGTTTATTGTACGTAGCTTGGGTAAAGCACAAGTTGAGGGCTCAACACCCACACATGCAGTTGGCTTTTCTTAAAACAGACAGTAGCAGTGGTAGCTATTTCAAAATTAAATAGATGTATTTGCATCCTTGATGACTAGATTTTATAACATAAATGTGTGGAATTTCATAAACATGGTAAATACAGGCGGATTTTATTACAAGATCCAATTCCACGTTATTATTAACGACATTGAGATTCTCAACATTTCTTACTTTTTACCTCGACACAGTTTTTCATGTAGTCTTTTTGCTGACTCTGGAAGATTGTAATGTAATAATATGTTCTTCATGGCACAATGACTTACATAATAATGAGGATGATGAAGATGACACTGAATTCTCCTATGAGTTTATGACTTATTCTTGTATGTTATACCCATGAGATCAGTTGATTCTAAACGGTAAAAATATCTCAAGGCAAAATTTAATTGTTGATCTGAGCTTAGATCAGGACTAAAATAAAAACTACGTTGATTGTCCTTTTAGTCATCTTCAGCATGCGATAAGCTCATCGTTGACTTTGACATCATTTTAATCCGGGCTAAATGATATTGCAAAGGAATTTTGTTTAGAAAAATGTATTGTGACATTGGATATTGAAAACTTTATAAATATTATGACCATCCCCAATTCATCAAACACTTCCACTTTTAAGTAGGATCTGAATATAGCTGTCATTTAACAAATACACTTGGGTTTACTTTATTCATCGAAAAGTCCTTCCGTTTAAAAACCATTATTTTATCAAGTCAACCATGCATAGCATTGATAAGTTTCTCCTAAATCTTCTAGCTATTTCAGCGTTACTCGTTCACAGGGCTAAAGCTCAAGATTTTGGATATGGCTCTTCGTAAGTACTCTTCAAACGATTTTTAACTTTACATGGGAAAAAATTATCAATTATCAAAAATTATCAATCATTATTACAATACTATCTATTCAGAAACAACTACAATTCAAACAGTTACGATGAGAAGCCAGCAGCAGTTTCAGAGTATTCTACTTCCAACAGTGACAGTTATACCCCAGGTAACATATTTCTACATCATGTCACAAGCTATATATAATTGTACCGAAAGTGTAATGAATCTTAAAATTTAGTTGTTGAAGTCATTCCACCACCTGCACGTAAACCTTATGAAACAGGGGAAGAAGGCCCTTCCTACAGTTCATACTCGTCTAAATCTCCAGGTTTGATTTAAAAAATTAAAATATAATGTATTTTACTTTATTGAGCCAGATTAGTTGAATTAGTTTGAAATCCAAAGCAAAGCGAGTGAGATTCCTGTAAATGCATTTCAGGTGAGGAGTACAACTCTTCTCCTTATGAAAATTCAGGAGCATCATCGCTTGATTCCTACTCCACAGACTCATCTTCAGTGTCAGGGTCATCATTAGGGTCCGCTTATCGTCCGAATTATCAAGCATCAGGGACGGATTATCAACCATCAGCCGTGTCTTATCAATCTACAGGGTCCACGTATCAATCAACAGGTTCGGCTTATCCGTCATCAGGGTCATCTTACCAGCCATCAGAAGCAAGTTATCAACCATCAGGTTCTGCTTATCGATCAGGTATGCAGTTAATAATATGAAATTAGGTATGTCTTTATTCGCTACTACAATTATAGATAGGAAGATGAACCCAAATGTATTGAATCTTCTGCAGTATCAAATAATATGTAAATGATTTATGCTTTAAAGTGGTATAATTATTACTTGTACGCTTCTCATTTCTACACCTATAATCTGACCATCAGATGAAGAATACGGTGTGAATACATACGAAGAACAAGGAAGTTACACGGAGGACGATTTTTCATTCATTACATCTTTCGACCAGATAATCTCCCAAGTTGCAGCGTACCAAGAATCCCTGACGAAGCCGATGCAACAATTAGTATCAGACACTACTGGTAGAACAGGCTTGGCCATTTGTAAGCTAAGCAGTACTCGAATTAGGTTGACTAGAGCTACTAAAAAACTGCTGGAGTCGTTTGGACATTGGGCAAAACTTGGAACCAGTTTAGAGGAAGCACATTGTAGACAAGATGCCGTAAGTCTCTCTAAACACTTGAATTCACTCAGAAATTATATTGTTTTTAAATTTTGGTAAAATGTTAAAAATTGAAATGGTTATTTTGTCGCTTTGTCAGCCCCGAAGGGGGTGGGGTGACCTTTTAGAAACAGGATTTTTTTATACAATTTGACCCTTATAATAATCCTTGTTGTCTTGTAATTGACAGCGTCAATCTCTGGATGCATTTCTTGTCGACGTGGAGAAAGTTTCTGTAGAGCTTGCTAGCATTCAAGATGATATAGATGAACAACCATTGACCGCTTTTAAACAGTTGGAAAATTTACTAAGTAAAATCAAGTACGCATTTGAGTCTGGAAGGGGCATTCTACTTTCTGAGTACTCAGACCCTCATCATTCACATTGAAAGGATAATCTTTTTTAAATTATGAAATTTATATTCATTGATGTTATCGATTTACAAATGCTTCTTTTCGTAATAAGATTTTACATCAATTATGCATTTCTACCGGAGAAAACCTCAAATAAAGTGTATTGTGAATTTATTCGCTTATATATATACAGTGCTTTAGATTAAAATACAAGCCTTTATTGCATTTCTATTATTATATAAATGAACGCTGTGCCTCATCATCACTTAAAGTTATGCGTCATTAATTATGAAGGTGAATGTGTGATCAGTAAATTTTTAAGCTACTCTCTAAAAATAATTCATTTCGTTTAAGGTAAAACGCATGGTAGAAAGATCCTTCGTGAAGCAATTGATTGTTCAAAATTGTCACGAAACACGTAAATGATAAAAATAATTTTTTTCATATGCACTACCTGAGTTTTCATACAACTACACTTATCTCCTTTCATCGTACATTATAGTCAAACTATCAATCATCATCAAATCATCATCAACCTTTCTACGCGTTCATATCATTAATCCAATCAATCGGAAAATCTTCTTCTATTTTGCATTCTAATAATAAGCTCACGTCCACCGTTGTATTTTAATCACTTGAGCATTTAATTTAATAACCCCAAAATAATATTAACTACAAATTATTAAGTCATGCCTCAATCATCTTTCACAATCTTAATTGGAATAAAAATATCCAACCAAAAGGACAATGTTCTCTAAGGAAAGGCGAGTGATACTTCTATTGATAACAACAACAATGTTTTTGGCATGCTTTTTTATCTTATCACCAAAACTAAAAAAAACAATTAAGAGTGAATTACGGGTAAAGCTCTTAGATATTTGTACTTTGAGCATAAGAATATAACTACATATAACAAACAAGGGTGTACAGCTATTTTAAAACTAATTTTGTTCAATACCTTACAACGCATTGTAACTTTTACATAAGGGTCAAACATTAATACTGTGCTTGGAATTTTCCCAAAGATTCAGTTTAGTTGGAAACCTTAAGGTTTTTGATGAGTTTTACAGGCACTTAGGGACGTTGCGCCAACCGCCGGATGGAAATTCGCGAAGGCAGAGCCTTTGCCTTCGACCTGGAGTAGTAGAGACTCAGACGAACTTTGTAAAAAAGGAATCCTCTCGGCGTCCCCCACTGACTGTATATCTAATGCTATCCTATGTACCTTCCAATCTCATCTAATCTTTCAATAAAGTTCAACCACTTGATTAGTGAAGGATTCTACAGCCCTATTCCAAAGCCCTATGCAGTTAATAACAAAATATAGCATACGAAGATATAAAATTGGCCAAAGATAACAATAAAATCAGCTATCTATGGAATTTTAGCTAACATAGACACATTCTACATAATAACATAAGCACAAAGACTGTACAACAACTTTTAATTAATTTATCGATAAAGTTCCTAATAAAGGGTGATCAAACTTACTATTAAAATCAAACTGATTATCATAATTAAATAAAATTGGCTATGGAACAAGTAATTAAAGTGTGTGTTTTCGCCTTATATTCTACAATATAGATATGGACAAAACTCTAAACTTATTTAACCCTAACCATGGCACACTTGCAGTTGTTGAAGACCATTTTTATCATTCGTCACTTGCTACATAGATACAGCCAACTCGAACTAGAACCTAGAAAAAACAGAATTTAAAATTATTATACAACAACAGATAAAGATTAATTATAATTAAGTAATAATGGAGATTACCTTTCATAGATCTAGTATACAAAGCATGCAGGACTCTTTTAATTCCTTTTTACTTTTACACACCAAACACCATAAATTATTAAAGGGTAAGGTGACGAAGTGCGAAAACCATTTTAAGTATTGAATGATAATTTAATATTATATTTACAGTTTTAAAAAAAATAACTATACACACAGGCACACAAATAAATTTTTTAAGGCTTGATAAAATCTTGTCAAACTTGACACTTTTATCATCATCGGCTAATAATTTGCATGAATTTTTGTCATCTAATTGCCCTCATGCCTAATTCTATACCACCCGCAAGAATAATAAAATAAAAGTGAAGGGACAATTCATTCTTACTTTAGAGAAAAACGTAACAAAAGCGTAATTGCATTTTATTTTGGAAACACTTGCTCAATAAAACGACAAATTATAATGCGATGATGAATGAGTATTAAAAAATAGTCGAAAATAATAGATAATGTGGAGTTATAGTGTGCGGTTATCGTATAGAGAATTTTAATGTAGAGTACATTTTATTATGTACATGTATGCAATTTGACACCTACTACCATTAAACAATAATCATTTTCATTATCATTATCACTCTCCCATGTGCCTAACCTAACAATAAAAGGTTTGAAACCAATTTCTCATAAATTTATTATTATCATTAACAATTCTTTAGTTAGTTATGGTACACCATGAAATTAAAGTTTTGCAAAGTTAGAACAGTCTGCTCAGTCATTTATATTTTATTTTTGCACTATTTTAAATTAAATTAAGTCTTGTATACAATACTTCTTTGTACCTTGGATTTGTTTTCTTATGATAGTACTAGTAGTTGTACTTTAAATGATTAGGACTAGTTGTATTTGCACCTGCTAGTTGTGCATTCATAAAGTGCCGATCTTGGGTGTTCAAAGATCATGATACATTTTCATTTTGTAGCAAATTGGCAAAAATTTCAAAAAATACATGCTTTTTGTAGGGTTTGTTTGTACAAGGTTTTTCATATCACTATTTTTGAAAATGGGCATGGAACATTTAACTACGAAGATATTTTTATGATTCTATAATATTGCCCTAGGATCGAGGAAGAATCTTACTTATGAGACTGAACCAGAATTTTGACCCAGGACCCTGCAAGATTAAAGCTATGAGATAAACGCACTCTTCCAATTAAGTGTCACATGACTTGGAGGTGTCATAATAGGTGTTATATCTTTCTACTTTAAAATTTCTAAGGATAATAATAATTAAATTTTCGAAAGTGAATCCCAAAAGAATTATCTTAAAGGTCTCTGGACTCAAAGAGAAAAAAGAAGGGGGCAAGAGGTCACTTGAAATAACTGAAAGAAATCTACCTTCAGGTTTAGCTTAAAATCTAGTTCACAAAAAGTATCATAAAAAACCTACATAGAAGTATCTAGCATAGTATAAGTCATTCTAAAATAATAGTCACAAAAAATGCTAGATTAGAAAATCAAAACAATATCAATATCGCTGGACGAAGCGTCATTGGAAACCACTGTATTACATATTGTACACGATTTATAAATAATAACGCACTTTCAATGATACCCCAGTGTCATCACAGTCAAAGCACAAAGTTGAAATCCCAACGACATTTAATATTGTAACTTGTGGTAGATCTTGCAGTAGACAAAAAGTAATTATGATGTGATGATAGATAAGCAGGCCACCCTGTCTCACAGTCATCTTGAAGAAGTATCTGTGCCAAAAAGAGTTAAACGATTAAAAATACAGCTTGAAGGTATCTTATGAGGTAGATGAAAAGTTGATGCGTAAATCATTCAACGATTTGACATCTTTTGGTTTTTGACATGAACAGGACTACTACTATCAAAGTTCACTAACTTATTCTAATTATTACGGCTAAGCCCTATTTTCCATGCAAATTTCTAATATAAAATTAAATTAAGATTTCACACACTACCATTTTCCAAGATTCAACAATTTTATATTAGTAGTTCGCATCTCAATTATTAATTAGTTGAACTAATTACTCTGGCATTTGCTAGTTCTGTAAGGGCAAGACAAAATAGGGTATTTACATGACTATGTCGGCTGCCAAGAGAGATTCGGAAAATTATAACTGTTCCTTTGAGTCGGAGTCCGATCCCTTTTCAGTTTGAGTGACCTCCGAGATCGCAGGTGTGGAAGAGTGCTGTCCAAAGTGAAAAACCGGGTATGGTTTTCCTTTTTGATTTTCTGTACGTTCCTCCTTAAACTTTTCTAGTTCTGTCTTGAATTTCTTCGTACACAGGGCATCTTTCAGCTATAGAAAAATTAGCACTATTAGCACATAGCACACAACGATAATGTATCAATATTATGAGCTGTATTAAGTACTCCAATTGCTTGAAATTGTGTTTGATTTAATAGCAAAACCATAGATTTGTTATCATTATTAAGATGAGATTGGGCGGAGGTGGATTAAGATTAAGAATAAGAAAGCCAATGGAAGACGCCTTGAATGCTGACATTGAGTGGACACTGGACCAACCCTGCAGTATGCCGTGTCAAGTGTCAACTACTGCACTGACACTTACTGCAAGGTCAATCTGCATCTGCACTGTTAAATAAATGTTGGAGAATCTGCTCAAAGGTCAAAGATGGATGGTTGCTGCATCAAACAAAATTTCAAGACGTTCCTTCGACCTTCAAGAAACCATCAAGAGCATTTTAGAAAGGTCTAGACTAGAACCCACAAAATGATAAAAAGCGACTGGGTTTAAATTTAAATTGAGACTAAAACCGAGGGCAAAGGTGGAAACCACAATTCACCATGAATAGCTTGAGGTTTGTTGGAAAGCGGAACTTCCTTTTGGACACAGAGTGAAACCCCAAACACTCAACGATGCTCTTGTCTGGGAGTCCGAAAAGATCCCCCCAAAAAACTTCACCAAGGATGTTCCTTACGATGTGATCTAAAAAAACAGTCAACATCAACTTCACCCTAGTAGCATTACTCCACAGTCATTAGCCAAATAGTTAAGGGACATTACTTATAATATTAGTTTGAAACATTAAATTCCTAATTTTTTACCCTTCTCCTCTTGGTTTATAATTATCTGCCCCCAGTGAACAAAAGGCAATGTCTCAAACATTTTCTTGATCTCAGTTATTTTACTTCAAGTTAAATATTGAACTTATTATTTCTACCGTTGGTTATCTTATAAAAAAAACTTGTAGTTTACTAATTAACTACCAATACTTAATACAATACAATTAAGAGTAAAAAGAGTCGAAGATGCCAGACAGAGTGATTGAGATGAGGTGATGATGATGATGATGATGATACTCTATTCTGGTAGTAGCGGTGGGGAAGTGTGTGCAGTCCTATTTCATATTGGTGCATGGTGGTTGGTGGTGGTGGTGGTGGGGAATCGAGGCGTAAGATACTGTTTCAATTACAGTGGTTTCTAATCTCTATGGTCCATTTCAAAGAGCATCAAAGACAATGAATTTTGCATATATGGAAAGGATTTTCATGGAATTACATGGAGAATTGTTACTATACAACTATATACATAATAATAGCTAATTGTACTACTGATTAATTATTTAATGATTGATTATGTTGAGGTTACACCACAGACGTAGGATACCTTAATGGGTACACACAGGGAGGTTTGAAAGGTCGAAGGATCAAAAAAGGGATGGCATCGGTCGTTGTTGAGAGATTATAGTAAATATGAGGCATAATTTAATTGGTGTATATTTTGGTTATGAATCTTAAATAAGGTCAGCATCTGTACTGAATGTTGTCCAATTCATCGTTAATTAATAATTGACTAATTTTTTAATTGTATATTAATCCCATGGAGTCTTTGAGTCTTGGTTTAAAATTCTGGAAAGAATGCAGTTAAGAAAATTAGGGCTAAAGTTTACGATTGTCCCTTCAAACAAGTAATGAAGGGTTTATAGGCATTTAAGAAGATTAGGACTTTACGTTGCGATCGTCCGTTTAAAAAAGTAATGAAGGGCTTAGGCATTTCCCAGTGTGGTATAAAGTCTACTGAAATTTAATTAAAAGTACTGTAAAATGTTTAATTGATAATTTGTATAGCTGGAGACTAAACATGGGGTGCCCTCAATTGTTTGTTCCTTTGTTTAAATACTAAAGTAAAGACTTAAGGAAGGATCCTTTCGTGATTTATATCCACATTATGGAAACCTCAAACTGATTTTATAAATGAGCGTACTTAATATTTAAAAAGAATGCTGTGCATTTCAAAAAATTTATAATGAGAGCAATTGTCTAATCCTAAAATGCTACATCAAGCTATTTTATTCAGAGCAACTAATACACTATCTTACTAAAATATGTAAAACTATACTAGTAAAACTCTTCTTTATAAAAAAAAAACTGAACAATCATAGTAATCACGAGTAAAAAGAAATTAAAATGATTAGTAGAAGAAATGCATTTTTGCTATTTAGATATGAGACAAGAACACTTTTTAAAGTAGATTTCGATTACAGACTTACACATGGAGAGAGAGAGAGAGAGAGAGAGAGAGAGAGAGACAGAGGTAAAAAGTAAGTTGACTTGCATATTATTGTCATTAGCTTATCAACATTTCCGTCGATGATTATATTAGTAGTTAGTGTTGTTGCATGTAATAAATGTATATTGAATTGGTTATAAAGCTGTTGTTATTGACGAATCAGTAAAAAAAATCATGTGCAAAAAGATCATATCGAGAGGACAAGACACACTAAGACACAATTATCATTTCTATTTGATTGAAAAAGAAGGATGAACTGGGAAAGTGCTTTTTTGCAATGCGGGGTGAGAGATTTTTCTTCTGTGCACCTTTATGATATACATACGCTCGTTTAAGTTACAAGACAATTCGTGTCTTACGAATTTGATTGGGTTCAGTCTAATTATTTGAAGGTTTTCAGGTCACATGAAGGATTTTTGGATGATAGACAGAAATGCAATTAAAACTTGACGCTTAGCATTAGTAGATGCTTCTTCTGTTGTTTCTCATGCATGGAGGCAGATAAATTTTAAAACGCTGAAACTCATTAAAACACTGAAATGTTCTACAGTACAGGGCTGGACTCTTTTAAGGGTTGAAATATATAAACTAAACTCAAAATGCTTTCGAAATAGTGCAAACAATTACTGTTTTGATTTAGAAGCAAGCCAGAAATCTTTAATGATTCTGATTACCTGTTTTTTTGTGACCGTTAGGCTAAAGGTCATAACGAAAGGTTATAAAGGCTTAAGTACAAGAATTGAATCTTATTTGGCCCACTACTAACTATAATAATCCACATGTCATGCAAAAAGTTAAAACTCGTCAGAACCAAATAGGACTAATTTAAAACCTACATGAAATTTAAATAATCCTTTGTCACCTACAAGATCGATTTTTCTATTTTAGATCCAAACCCCATCAAATTCAAGATTCTGGCCTAACTTACCTGAATGAAACTGTGTACCCAACCCCCACATTCCAATCATATAAATCTACCCAGAATATTCCTCAAGTCCGAATCGTCTCGTTAACAAATTCCACTCTCATCCTCAAACGACAACTTACTATTTCATATCACATCAGTTAAGTTTAACTAAGGTACCCAGAGGCGATTTCACTTCATAAGTTTTTAACCATCCTCTGTATCTCACAAAAGTAGACGGATAGATACAATTTACATACCTAGTTTGAATTTGCATACATACACTCTTTAACTAAAAAACTAACTTTTCATTCAAGTAGTCTTATCATCAACACTAAAACCACCACCGACAACAAGTCTCAGCTCATTCAGTAGAGATATATTATTATGAACTGGGCTATAGAGATAAGTCATCGTCACACTCATTTACATATTATACATTTATACACACACACGAGAATACAATAAAAAAAAGTAGGATGAATGAACAGTTTAAGACACAATGGAAGGAAATGTGCAAAAAACTAAATGCCTTCTCATTAAATCAAATAAGTATTTAAATCGATAAATATATATCTTTTTTATCACTCCAATTGTTCCTTTAAAGCTACATTTATAATAATGTATATTTTTATACTACCATTTTGCTATTTTTTCAAAGAAAACCCCGTTCATAAATTAAACAAGGAAATATGCCAATCTTTTCCCGTACTTAACTTCAGAAATTTTAGGTTAGAGTGGGTATGAACAGCCCTTGATGTTTGTTATAAGATAACTGAGGTCTATTTTTATTAAGCATATTTATTACTATTATTATTGTATTATTGTGCCTCTTAAATTTTTATGTGTTTTAACAACTTCAATTAAGACTTCCCTACCTACCACACATTTTCTGATTAAGTATAGTTCTCAAGTGGTAATAGGCAACTAATTTTGTATCTAGGTAGAGAAGTTTTAGTTAGATTTGTTAATAGTTTTCAATTTTGTTTTCAAGTTCATAAGCCACGCAACCATTTTTAATTGCTACAAATGAAGGTCGAGGCTTTTAAAGTTAATTTTTATTATATATACTTTCTATATAATCATGCTTAAACTAGTTTTGATTATTTTGAAGGATTTACGCACTTTTTCCCATTATGTGAAGCCATGAAGCCATGAGGTGTGCAGTTATGTAGAATTGAATGCTCTTATTAGAATATATTTTTTTGAAATTTTATCAGGAGGAAATAAAGAAAAAAGTTGATTGTTTTAAAATTTGATAATAAGAAAAGAAAATGTTAAAAGTGATAAGATGGTTCTAGTTATGGGGTTTTGGTTGTGATGGTTGATGGCATAATGATGATGATCATAATAAGGAATGAGAGAGAAAGAGAGATGAGTTTGTATTATCTTGTGTATTGTTTCATTAGGTAGTAGGGTTAAAAAAGCTGAGGTTGAGGACGGAATTCCTGTTCTGTTTGCTTGTTAAAAAACGAGATCAAAAAACAACCCTCAATTATTTTGTCTTCTCTTTTTGAACAAAAAATAGAAGAAAAATAAAAATAATAAATTTAAGACAAACCCACGAGAAACATTAAAAAACTTTTTATACAAGATGATCTCTGCCCAAACGGACTCTTTTTAATGTGGAATATTCTCACCTTAATGTATGATATACTGAACCGAAAGGATTTTTTCACCTTTTTTGGGTTTTCTAAGGCTAAAGATTTTAGTCTCTTTAGCCTTTAACTGTAGAAATTTAAATTATGCAGTTGGGCATTAATTATATGTTGTTTTATAATATAAATACTTTGTCAATAATAGATTAAATTTAGCTAGTTTTCCTTTCTGAAGAAATGTACCAAAAAATTGAAGTGTTAAAATGATCTATAAATACTTATCGATTCTCTAGAATTGTTATTTTGCAGTAAGGAAGACTCTTCAAGCATCCCTGAATTCAGTGTAACTGGGCCTTTATCCAAAGATATAGAGATAGGTACCTTGAAGCTAACCTTTACCCCAAAACTGTACAAGTCATATTGTCCATACTATTATTGCAATAAAACCACATCTATTCCGCTACTTTCTATCAATTGGTAACAAAAGGTAATAAAAACAAACTAAGAATTAAAAAAGACTTAAGCTCCTTTCAATACATTTTAAGAAATTAGCATACATGACTATTGACCCCTATAATGTAGTCAATTCTGTTATTCTGTAACGCTCACAAGATTACTATACAAAATTACAAGGTGTGTAGTAGATTCAGATTTAGAAAATATTATGTATTCCAAAGCAACTCATTAATTAAACCAGAACCAGTATTATATTTTTATTTATATAATATTATTGGTAAGTCCATTCGATAGACGATTACTGGAAGTAATTCACCCTCACTAGAGTCACTACTACTACTTTTAAAGTATAACTGACTCCTCCTTCCGCTGCTTACTTAAATCGGCTGGATACTTATACCCAAGATGTAACCACTTAAAAATTAAACTATATAAGACATGCTGGTTTGCAAAGGGATATTTCTTAAGATAAGTCAACACTTAAAAAATCCCTGACCATCATTTCCCTTTAAAAGCATATAGGAAAGAAATAAGGATCATCATCTCAAATCTTTTGATCAGAAGCAGAAGCTTCTATATTTAAAATGTTTTGAAGGATGTTTTTTTTTTACTTTGTAACTTTCTTCAAGTCTTTTTACCGAGGGTATCACACATTAAAAATTAATGGTATTTATATTTTATATAGCTGTAACTCTTTTGCTTATTGTATGATGAATTCAACTGATATTCTTAAGTTTTTTTAAAGGGACGTAACCGTAGAAGTTGTAAGGGCTACTCAAATACAATTATCATCATCGTCATCATCATCACCACCACTGACCATTATATAGTACTACCATCATTCGAATCTTTATTGCAATAATTTGAAACACGAAATCTCTTGCAAAAATATATAGCCTTCTTGTTTTCACGTAAATAATAACATAGGAGATAAGCAGTTATGCATGTGGAATTCTGATCATGATACTTGATGATGATGATGTAGGATGGTTGATTTGATGATGATGATGATGGTACTGGTGGTTATACAGTGGTACACCATGTCTAAACGGTTTTTAATAGTTGGTGTCAAAATTCACAAAATTTATGACCGCAGATTCCGAATTCCAAATTCCAACGTGGATTTTTTCAGTTTGCAAAGAATTTCAACCTCTTAAACCACCTGCTGCTTATTAGCAAACCTTACAAAAAACAAAGTTAGCATTGGATACAAAATAATGTTACGTGATGGCATAATATGGGATTTTGTTATTACGAGGATACTAAAGGTTTTGGATTGTAAAATTTTTCAAAGGTGATTTAAAATTTTTGCAATTAAACTTCAAAGAAAATTTATATTTCTGTTTACAAAGGAGTTTTCTTTGAGTTGCTAAAAGGAATCTTATAAGTAAAAGTCTGATAGGAAATCAGTTAAGGTCAGCTTGTATCAATGCATACAAATACGGTGGTGGTGATAAGTACAAAGTACAAGTACAAAGAAGGTATAAAATGCTTGTAGGCAAAGGGACTTAATAAACCAACAGGTGGTTTTACTTGATTTAAAATTACATTGAATGATTCTGGTACTGGCAGGTCAATTTCTTACTACGCCGCTCCTTATAAAAAACATGTAATATTTTAAAGTATCTCTATATAACTAAGTAAGTAAGTAAAAATATAAACTGATTAAAAAAGAGGCCAAGATAGGATAAGAAAAATGTTGTTTGAAATTGACTGGAGGGGATTTTCCTTGGATGAAAGAGAGAGGATGTGTATTATTATTATTATTATTATTATTACATCCTAGAATCATTATTATATATAGGGAAGAAAAACTTTGTAAGTTGTTAAGAAAGGGAACCCCTCTCTTATTTTGGAACTAGCCATTCAGGGTGAATTCAGTATGTTTATGGGTAGAAATTTTATTTTTATAAGAAATCAAGTACATCATTACATTATCATCAGTGTGGTCAGATACATATGTTAGAAATTTGTAAGGGTATCGGTCAATCTCTTTATATGAAAAATGTATTTTATTTTACATAATTTTGGTAGCCTTATCTAAGGTCTTTTCAATAAGTATGAGTAACGTTTTTGTTACAACATTCGGGATGATTTTTGGGAAATGGGGGTACTTTCTGGAAGATTTCTAAACCCCTCAGGGCCCCTCCTACTAATAATGTTCTTGTCTTTGGATCCTTTCCCTTTAACCTTTGAAACTTATATTGTCTAGAATTGATAGCCGCTGGATAAAATAAGTTTGAGAGGATTTGAATAATAATAATGTTTCTATACGAGATTAATAAATAAAACCCTAAGGAAATGATTTGGGTGGTGGTAGTGGTCATACTGGTACTGTGCTGAACTTTGAATACTATCGAAAACTAGGTAGTAAAATACAACTGGGTATCCTCTGCATTCTGTTTTCATATGGATGGAAGGGGTAGTGTTGGGGTTTCTTTATTAAAGAATCTAGCAAAAAGTAACAACAAAACTTTAAGAGGTTGACGGGTTTGAGTGTGTGAGTATATATGAAGGAGGTATATTATTAAAAAACCTTTTTTGAAAAATGTATTCAAGTGCAAGTGAGTAAAGGAGTTTAAAAATTGTATTATAATATGAATTGAGTATATATTATGGTGTGTATGGGAGCCGTTTATAAATAAAGTGAATTAAGAATTTTTGATAAAATGAATAAATAGGATTAAAATTTCTGGTATCTGGGTAAAGAAGGTTGGATAAAGAATTAAGGGATGAAGAGGGACGGTTAAGGGAGGTGTCAGTGACATAGATGGATAATTATAATCCGTGAGGGGTCATTTAGGTAAAATGAAAGAGAAGGTCCCTTACCATAAAGGGACTATAATAAAAAAAAAAGGGACGCTTGGCCTGGACAGGACAGGTCAGTAGGAAGTATTTTTACTTGAATCGAAGGGACTTATTTCACTCGGATTTTAAAATATTAGTTCTTTATATAACTTAGACAAAAATAAAACCTAATTTCACCAATCTCAAACCTTACTGTCTTCCTTTTAAACTTAAATATTAGATAAAACCTCAAAAAACCTCTATTTAATTCAAACTCACTTTGTCAAAATCCTTTGCACCCAACTTATGATACAAATTCCCAACCACTTCTATAGGTAATTACTCTCTCTCTACCTACCTTCCTACACATGGGTAGTATGAAAACGTGAAACAACTTTTAAAAACTATTTTTTATCATCCGTTTTCCATATCTTCCTTAGAAAAATACAAATCATACCGATATGATGCACAAATGATATAATGCGGCATCCTAGAGAAATAATAAATGTAAGTAGTAACTAGTAGAGTAGTTTTTAGCCCTTGCAGTGGATATCCATCCAGATAGAGACACATTGTGATACTCAAGTAAAAGAACTGAAAGAACCAGCATTACTTATTACCACTACCACCGACCACTGTCAGTGCCAACAGGAGAGACTTTAAAAAGTATTTGATACAGCAAGCAACATTATTTTCCAATGTACACTTTATCTTAGAAGGGGATTTGCCTTTTAGCCAGTTTCCGCTGGGATATCATATAAACTAAAGGTAAAAACACTATTCCTTGCTGCTAGAGATAGAAAAGTACATTTCATGAATGCTATCTTAATAAGTACGAAGTACGAGTAAAATACCTACTTTTCCTTTGCTATATGCAAGGCTCTTAAAGGTAACTTAGAATAAAAATATATTTTTAAAGCAACTTCAAACTCGCTTATTCAGCTAGAATAGTACAGACAACCACACGTTATATTTCATTACAATCTTCTTTTACTTGATATTGTTATATATATATAATGTAGTTTGTGTGTAAAAAATGCATGCAGTTTAGAATCTTGTGAAACGAAAAGTTAAAATCATACAGAGAGACAAAACAGTTTGATTTTGTCTCTCCTCTAGGTATCATCATCATCAGAGAGACAGTACAGTAGGGTCCTACTCCTGTGATAACATTTTTGACAGGATGACAGACAAGGGGTATTAAAGAAAAGAGAACGGTTGGAATTATAAATAAGGTTCCTTTTAAAAAGGTCATAGTTGAGATTGTTTGTGTTTTAAAGTGAATGTTTCTTGTTTTAAAAAGTGTTTTAAGGTTACCCATACTCCAACCAAGAGTAAGGCAACGAGTAAAAGCTTTTTGTATCCTGGGGTGTTAATTTTGTGATTGAAATTTGCCTAAAAATTTCAATACATATTTCCAAATTTTAATCGCACATAAATTATCCAATTATAATAATGTAACCCAAGTCCTACTGACTCACTGTGACTTATTTCAAACCACATTGTTCTGCCAGGTTTGAATTGAATCGAATTTTGTTTCATGCCGGATGAACAATTTTAAGACTGTGAATTTCAATAAATCTAACTCCTCACGAAATCTTTTTCTCACTGAGTGAGTGTGTTTCATAATCATTTATTCTCAAAGAAACTTGGACAAATTGTAAGAAAGGAAGAAAAAAAGATTAATCTTCTCGCACTCTCAAGGAATTTAGGATATAAACTTTTAAATTTGAAATATGTGTGTCTAATAGTGCATGATCTTATAAAAAAAAACTTTTTAATGGAACTAGCAACAAGTGGTGGTAGTGGTGGTATAGTAGAAGCCCAGTGTGGCAATGATATCTAGCACATTTCGTATTTCTTAAAAAAATCTCATTCCCACAGAAGGTCAGTCTGCCTGGGTTAAATTATATTATTATTACTACTTACTAAGGACTCTAGTGACTCTGACATTGTAAATGATTAAAGTTCACGAAAATCACAAGTCACAAGAAATTATAATGTTTTAACTGTATCATCACATCACGATGAGATTGTATAATCATTTATGATGATGATATCAAATAAAACAAAATTAGTTTCCTTCTTCATCACATAAAAGTTTAAGGACTTTATTGAAATCAGAAAGAAGCATGCTGATTTTATTTCTATGTTAAAAAACAATAAAATTATTTAGCATTTGTCAAAAAAAAGTTTTTCTTTTGACTTAATTTGAAATTTATTTCATATTTTAGCCCTATTGAAATCTAAAAAGATAAAAGTGTCACAATTAACAAAGAACAAAAGAGAATTTTTATGAAGGTGTGTTAACTGCTTGAACATATTTTATTTTATTTCTATGCAAAAAAAGCATGTGTAATCAATCAAAAAACTTTGTAATGAAGTTAATTGAAAAAGTATAATAAAGTTAGTTAAGATTCCAAAGAGAGAAAGAGTTTGTTATGAGTTTTAAAGTTTTATAGGAATGCAGAAGTGACATTTATCATGGATTGAGTAGATATTATAAATTTATTACATTTGTTGAAATAGTAATAATAGAAGATTGATTAAAAGCGTGAATGAGTTATTGCTTGTATTGTCAACTAGCAAGTGGTGGTGGTGGTTGGTAGTGTCACCAGGAGATGAGAAATTAGGCCTTCATCTTTAGGCAAAAGTCTACTCATTAATGTATGTTGTGCTATAGAAGACCTAAAACTGACATCTTTTTGTTTTTTTAATTTGAAAGTTTAAAAATTTTGAAAATAGTTTCTTATACTATATTCAAAGAGACACAGAGAGAGAGTGCAAATCGGAAGGAGATAATAAAAATTTCAAACAATTTTAAAACATTATAAAAATTGTTTTTTGAATGAATCTAATTAACTATATTGTTATTGGTTTGGACGAAGGGAAGAAGAAGAACCCATGGAATCTCCAACTCCTTTGAGTGAAACAAATCTCAGAAGATACAAAGGAATCAGGTTGGTCACTATTATTATTGTATCATCATCACCCTCACCATTATTACCATCATCGTCATCCTTAGTTAGCTAAGTCTTGTATGTATGAGGCAGTGGCAGTTTTATATTTGTACTTATTTAGTCCTAGTTAGTTAGTTAGTATGATTCTTAATATTGAAATGAAATCTCAGTTGAAAAAATTACTCTTTCTTTAACAATTTAAACTATCATTATCATAATATTGTATCTTCCTTGTTGTCTGCTTTTGCATCCTATTGCATTTTATACATTTTATTTATATGTATTGTAAGTAAAGAAATAAACCCTTAGGAGTTTGGACTCTGTTGAAGTAATAAATACAACCTTAACTGTTTAATAATCCCATTTACAAATAAAAATATTATTTCGGACTTAATTCATCTTGGTAATTGCTAATGAAAGCAATAAGAAGAGAGCACATGGGGAGAAAGTTAATTTTTTATTCGGTAGATTATACTATTATTTACTTAATAGGAAAAGGAATTAAGTAAACTTTCATGAGTAAGTTTGAATTTCTTTTGCAAGCTTTATGGGGGCTTTTATTTTTTTAGTTTAAAATTAGAATCAGGGTCACAAGTTTTTTAAAATTTTAAATCTGTTAAGAGTGAACTTGCATTTTCTCAAGGATTTATTTCAAAATTGTTTTTTTAATGCGTTTGACTAAACTTTTAAGCGTTGTCTTCTAGTACTAGCTATAAAAACCCAAACCACATGCAAAAGAAGCCCTTAAGTATACTTTAAAGTCTTAATTCAGGATAAACTTTAGCTCTGGTGATGGTGTATGTGTAATATAAGCTTTAAATCCTCTAGGATAAAGCAGCCTCACGTATAAGACGAAATAAATCTTTCATATGTATAATTTTAAGGTAATCCTTTAAATGATAAAAATGGTAGCGTCTATATAGCCTTTTTACGTTTTTAAAAAATGCGTTGATCTCATTCATTAACGGTTTGTATAGTAATGATGCTACCTTTTCGTAAATGATTTTAAATCTTCCGAAGAAAAATTGTAATCAAGAGCATTAGTTTATCATATTCAATTTTGAATTAGGAGTTTACATAGAAAAACTATTTAGAATAGGCGCATCAACATCATCATTCATGATCATTTATTTTGTGATTTAAAAACTAGTTTGATTTGATTGGAATGGAGGAGGATTTCATTTTCACTGTCGGATATAATTTTTTTATCTGCTAAAGAGTTCAATCCCTTTACAGTCAATCAAAGCCTCGTACTGAAATTAGGGATCATTCACAAGTTACGCAATTTAATTATTTAGACTAATTAATTAGGCTGGTCTGCTGGATGGTTTTATAAGGTAGGGTTACCTTAATGCTTTTAAAAGATATTTAAGGACAAGCATAGTGGACCATTTGTATCTTTCGTGAACTGGACCATTCGGTTCTAATTATTTAAAATCATTTCGCTAAACGACCTATTCAAAAAAAACATTTTACCGAAACGTCTTCTTTTGCTGATATGCTACCCTAGTCCCTAATTTCATATTAAAAGTTTCATTTATTATTATTATTTGTAAGATATAATTCAACCTTATTATTAATAAAGGAGTTTGGATTTGTAAATGAGGAAGGCTAAGTTTGATAATAATGATAATAATAATACACATACTTATTAGGTAATTTTCATACTTGTTTCATTTTGCGTGTGTCTATGTTAATGACCTTGCCATGTAATTTGATACTAGATGAGGCTAATTTGCAAAGAAAAACATGATCTGGTTTTACACTTTTCTCACCTTCATTAAAAATCTTTAATGAAACTAATGGTTCATCTGTCACTGTAAACATCACTCTTTTAAAAAGGTTTTCTAGTCTTATAACTATTGCAATCAGAGTTGCTACCTTAGAACCAAAGTGGAATTTTTTATGCCCATGTTTTTATCCTCGATTAAAAATGATGCTAAAACATTGGTGAAGCTTACTGAAAAACCGGAAATGAAATTTGTTTCTCAGTTTTTTCGTTCTTCTTTAATTAAACTTAAATTGAAAGAAAATAAAGTCATAATAATATGAGCAATTTAAACTCTGCTTTTATCTCATTACTCAACTCTTTATCTTAAAAGGCAAACGAAAGCAGGGTCAAGGGTCAGTTCAGGGTAGTGTAAAACTACAGGATAATGCATCATAACCTCTTTTTAAATGCGTCTACACAGTTTATGCACACTCTTCAATGTATACACAACATGATAAAGAGAGAACAATCGGAATTCTCATTTAATTCCTTCTTTTAACGAAGACATAGCCATTTAAAAAAAGTGTGTAGAACACAAGTGAGAAAGAATCAAGTCCCTCCTGGATTATTGTCTCTTTAAACAAAGTCTTTTAAGCCGTGTTTCTAAATCCTAACAACAATAATAATAACAATTTTATTAAAGACTTAGTACAAAAGTACTTTGAGCGAGTGAAACAATAAACTCTTAAAAACTTAAGTAAGTGTAGAAGTACGTGATACAAAAAACTACAAGGAAATTCTCTCAGCAATCCTTCCTTAATTTTTTAAACTATTTCTTTTTTCCAATGCAAATATAATAATATATATCTCTCTCTACCTCACTGTCGTTTGTACTTTTATGTCAATTGGACATTTAAAAAAACAGACTTGTACCCATAAAACCTTATTATTATGCAATCAGAGTGTCATGGCTTTGTTTAAACTGAACCTGGTAATACAGTTGTAGTTGTATAGACCAGACGAGCTATAATAATACGTGCACATACAACCGTCATCCAGTTTTAAAAGACAGGACGGAAAAGTGTCAGTGTCAATTCCAAATGGAAAATAAAGAACTTTTTGTCTCTCTACTTTTTATTATTGAGCGAAAAAGGGGTTTAAAAAATAATGTTTGAAAATGTTATTTGTTTGGCACAGCCTTGTTTGCTTAATGTTGAAACGTGAGTTGGCTATATTGCTCATAAGGTTAGAGAGATTCGTCACAAGTTTACAAGTTGACAATTTAAAGTTTTCCTTGAGAAATTGTGAAATGCTTAGGGTTTTTGAAGGCCAGTCAAGAGGTTTGAAAGGATTCTGTTTGACTGTGGAGGAGATGATTTTAGACGCTTTTGAGAGCTTTTGGAAACGCTGGAGTTGAGATTGAAGGGATGAGAGACGCTTCGGAAGGATTATGATCTTTCACCCTTTGAATTTGGCTAACGCTTGAAAGCGAAGGTATACCTTCTGGTCTGCTATGTTAACTGCATCTATTTACTAATTATATATACATCATTTTTTGTTTTACGAAGTTAAAAGAATTCCAACACGTAATTAATGTAATAATCCTCCTTATATCATTGTGATGCATTCATTCAAAAGGATAACAATAATGATATGCTCTTATCTTTTACAAAGGATAAACATACATTTAGGATGTATGGATCTTCCTATATCAAAAAATATATTATGGCTATTATCTTGGCACTTAAAACTTGTCTTGCATTTTGTTTTTCTTCAAAGATGACAAAAAACGGGTAAAGAGACTCAAACTAAATTTGTAAAAGTGAATAAAGCCATTTTTGGAAGTTCTTCTTATGCACTTTGCATTTATGGTATTGCATTATACACACTCTGGTAATTTTATTTTTGTTTTGCTCTTTTATTCATGTCGTGGATGGGCTTTTTGTTTAAACCCACAGATACTTATTTTCCTTTCAGGTTTAAAATGCTAATTCGAAACATACTTATTTTTGTTTTTTAAGTGGAAAAAGATTTTTTAAATGAAAGGGAAATGAGTGTAAATTTTTTGGAAGGAGTAATCTCAAACAGTCCATAAATAGTTTTAGCTCTAATTGTACATACTTTCTTGGGTTGGGTAAGTGCTACATGGATTGGCTTTTTTTCCTTTTGGTTTTAAAAGGGAAAGGGAATGTGTGTTTATCTATTGTTAAGAAAAATGTTAAGAATTTTTGGGTAATTTGTCGTTGTTTGTCAGATATGCTATGCTCCAACAGCCGAGAAAGGTTTTAAACTCATAAAATACTAGAGTATCTTTTGTAATCGGACACAGGTTTAAATTCTTTAAGATAACTGTCGAGAGAGTCCTGCTCTCGAGTGCTTTAGTTGTATTAAAAAACATTACTTAATAATAAGTTTGGAATTTTTGGTTTACAGTCGGCCACACTTTAAGTATTACTATGATTATCGTCTCTTTACCTTTATTTCAGTACAAAGGACAATGGGGTGTGTAACAATAGCCCACCTACCAATTGAGACAGAATAGAGTTCATTTTAAACACTTAGGTTGCTCAGTTCATAAAAACTTCACTTTTGACATATTTTGGTTTACCTTTTCTTATGGACAAGGGAAAAATATAGTCAATAGAATCAGTACCTTTTAAGAGCCAATAATGCAAAACTGATGTCATTGACGGACTTTATTTTTTAGATTTTTTCTTCTTGGAATTCTTTTGAATGGTAAAAGCGACATTATGGAGGTTTGGAACAAGGTTTGGTATTCAAAGTCACGAGTTATTTCCTTTCTGGTTCGTTTCTAATTTGTATAAATATGTGACGTTGTCTGGGTTGAGATGTAGATAAGCTAGTGTCTAATTCTTGGTGTTATAAATGCATTTCTTAGAAGAGATTTTGCCGTAAATCACAACCTGTCCAGACGTCCAGAAAATGTGCCAGTTTCTTGAAAGCGTCCGGTTTTTAATTGCAGGTTTCATATAATACTGACTTCAAACATATTAAGAAATAGTCTTCTATTCAGGCAAACGGGGGATTTTTATTGTATACTTTGAAAGGTATATTATATATGATGAATTGACATTATTATTCCTAACCCACTACGCATAGATATATTAATCTTCAGGTTAATGTTGTCCCGGTTAGTTGTTAGTGCTTAGTTTAAAAATTATAGTGTCAACTGGAGTACTTAAAAAATTATGTTCAACCCCTACATTAGCCGTGGGTTAGTAGTAGTAATGGAAAGTAAATCTGTAGGGAGTTTAAAGATTTTCCATTTGTTGAAAAAGCTTAGTTTTTTCTAAAAAAAATTTGTGTTTTTCTTTCGTGAAAGATGGTCACCCTAAATGCCACACCCCAAGGGCCCGATGACAATGTGGTACAATTGTATAGTGTAACATTTCTATTTAAACTTTAAAATGTAGTTTAATATTAATGGTGTATGTCTTATGATAAGGAATAGTTGATCAAACAGCTAAGCAATCAATCATCAAATGCATAATTTCCTACCCATTTTTACACCACTAATAAAAATCCATCCTGTTTCTGTGCACACAGCACTTTTAAAACGTTAATGTTTCCACTTCCTACACCTTTTTATATCTCGGGTAGGATTTTATTTTTGTTTTTATAAAAAAAACATGATTCAAACTAGGTAATTGCATTTGCATCCCTTTTCCTCACCGAGCAAATAATTTCATATTAATTATGTAACATTTTTCATTCCGGTTTTTCCCTAATGCAGTGTGGGACTTTGTGTGTGTGCTACCTGGTTGCATTGCTTTTTTATTTAAAAAACGACGAAAAAAAATTAAATCGTACCACCTACCTACTCATACGTACTTTCATACTCAAGCTACATGTATTACATTATCACCAATACCACCAGCTTGATAAATATAAAAGATTTTTGCTATGAATGAAACGTTAAACAGGGAAGAAAATTAATTACTCATTAGTTGATTTACACATCCTACATAGAATACTATAATAATAGATGTGGATTATTGTCTTTTCAAAAAAATTATTCCTCTTTGCTCGCTCATACAACATCTATATTATATCCTGTCATTAGGTTTTTTAATTCTCTAATAATATTTGGATACCTCTGGCAAATGTACAATGAGGTTGACCTCCACTAATGAGAGGAAATGGACCGTTTAATTTAAACAGACTTATAATGTATTATCCTCACATCGCTGTATTCGTTGACAAATTGATTGCGATTTTATGATTTAATTTAAGAATTGGAAAGGAAAGGGGGGTGCACATTGTTTATTAACTAATTTGTAAGGGGCGTGGTTGTATTTACATTAACCACCGATTCCCAGGGAATTTTATACGGTTTTGTAGTAGGTAATTAGTCGTTGCTGAATTGAAGGAACTTACAAGTACAAGCTGTGTGTATAATAAGAATGGTAAAACTAGACATGGACGGAGCTACTTGATTAAAATCTTTTGAAATACCAAATGGAGACAGATCCTACCTACTGTGTGCAATATTCCTATCTTACTACTCCTACTGGTTTTTATTAATTGAGTGAGCCAGGTGTTAGATTTTTCAGTAATGATTGTTGTCTATGGTCTGGAGCCAAATTGATAAATATCACGAAAACAGCAACTCATTTTTATAGTTCCGTTGGTTATACTTATCTTTGATATGTACATTTTAGTTTCCGGAACAATTTGGTCACCAGCTGCCACCACTACTACTACTACTAGTGGTATTATTTATACTGTCATATTCCTAACTTACTAACTAAGTTGATTTAGGTTCCTTTTCTGAATAGAAGCAATATGGCAATTTTATTACTCTAAAGTGAGATATACTGTTTTTGAGGATGTCCTTTGTATTAGTAGTTGAAGTGGTACTATCTAGTAGCTCTACTACACAAAGAGATATGCATCTTACCAAGTCGTTTTAAATTTCAAGTGTTTCAGTGAGAATAACAAAAATGTTTTTTTAAATAAAAATCAAACAGACAATAAGAATGAGTTGTCTGTTCCGTCTCCTGAGAAAATATATAAATCAGTAAATCAGGAGTAGATAGTTGTAATAGTGAGGTAGTAGTACTTTTATTATTAACATTATAAAGCTCTCAGGAATCATGATGAATGCAACGATGCATTAAAGCCAATGATTGATATGAGTTTTGTTATCAAAGGAAATGTTACACTTGTAGATCTAGTAAAAATGTAATAAAAATAAACGCATTTCAATTTTCCTTTTTTTATAACAAAAGCAGAAGTAATTTTTAACAAAATGTTTTACATTGTAGTTGCATTAAGTAATTATTCCTTTTAAAAATTGGATTGAGCTTTTGAATAATAATAAATATGAATTATGAACACTTTGTATTCTATTAGTAAGAACAGTTAGTAATAAAATTAAAGGGGGTTGAAACGTTTTTCTGGATTTAGAACACCTGGGGAATTAGTATATCAGGTTTAGTAGGGAACAATTAACATTAAGAAAAGAACGGTGTTTTCCTTTGGGGTGGGAGAGGGCTTCTATTTCAGTAAATACGGTTTAACCGAAATTAAAGTATATCTTCAATAGGAAAATACACTTACCCAGAAAGTAATCAGAATCACTAAGAGTTTTGCTCTTCTATCAATCACATGCATCAAAATAATTTTCTAATTTCATTCAACAAACTGTACCACACACGCCATTTCACCACCACCACCAACCTTTCCTTCCTGTACTTTTTGTGCGTTCGAAGAAAAAATGCAATTCAAAAGTAATTTATGAACGGTCATAGGGAAAAAAAGTATCTGAGTTGAGATCACGTCAACCTCAGTTAATGACTTGAGAATGATGTTCATCAGCTCATCAATATCACCTCTGAGCCTCACTTTATAATACATTAATACAGTTCTCTTATTTAGGATGTAGCAGGCAATTCGTACTGAAAGCTACAATGGAATAGAAGAAGACAAGGAAAGAAAGCCATTAGGGTTATAGGAATTAAGATAGGTAGGACAGAAGGTGAGGGTGACTTTGCACTATTTATTAATTTTCATAGATCTATCTAACTGTTTCAAGCTCTAATTTATTTAGTTGGCCTTGTGCACTTCGGATTTATTGAAAGTTTTTACATGTTATCAAGTCAACTCCATTAAAATAAGGAAAATACAGTTGAACAGAAGCTTTTAGGGAATTTCTTTGTAATCGGGAAATCGTACTGTGCTACGTGAAGGATTGTATTAAGTCATTTGATTGAGATGAAGGTGACGATATTGACTTGTGGATCATTTTATTTAGATTTAAAAAAAACTAGGGATGATATGCATGATTTGAGGTGTAAAATTAAAAGCTGGTTTCAAATTATAATAACATTTAAATAATTTTTTTTAATTTGATTTCAGGGCTTCGAAAAAGAGTTTGTATTCTTGCACAGACTTTTACTTCAAAGGAGATTACGACGACGAAGACGAAGCCCTTGGACCCCGGTCTGTATCATTGGTAAGTTTTCATTTATTCATGTATCAAACCATTTTACAGGTTAACATTATTCATTTTGCAAAAGAAAAACAACGGCTTTCCTTAAAATCTTGTGATTTCTTTTGAAATTTCCGTGTGTGTGTAAAATGTTGAACAATGACAGACACCCAGTGTACAATAATCAGATAAAAACAAACAAACAATACTACTACTCACTCCACCAACATTGTATTAGCATACTGTACCACTCCTTTGAATCCTCATCACCTCTAAAACTTGTCTTTTACAACTTCTGGGAAGTAATATACTGTGGAAAATGTAAAACAGAGAAAAATCTTTATCTTATTTTTCTTTTACATGTCTATAATACCAAGGCTAAAGAGTGGCTTTAATGTATAAAATTTTTTCATAAATTTTTTCTTATTCATTTTTGATACAAAAAAGTTTTACAATAAAGAAAAGATCCAGATGTCAAACAGGCGAAGAAGTAAAAACAACAATGTATAAAATTCAAAAATACAAACTTTCAAATGAAATCCATCTTGATTCAAGAGACAGATAGAGACAGAAAGATAGACATGACAGAAGATACGAATTTCGGTACATGATGAAAGAAATAATATTAAGGAAAAGAATATATTTTGTATTAAAAAGTACACACACACACACATTAATCTTTTTCTTTAAAGGAAAATTTCTTATTTTGTTTTTAACCCTAATGACCTCTGGCCTTTGAGTAGCTTCATGCATATATGAGTGAAAAGTAACTTAGGTTGAAATCAAGTTGCGCAAAAAAGTTAAATCTTGAATGAATTCTGAATATTTTATATTTACATTGTGGTTAAAGGGTTTAAAGTTGCCAAGTCAAGAAATACGAAGAAAGATGATTAGAAAATATAATTTATAAAGGCAAGGTAGACATAAGACATATTGTAGTAATAGTATACAGAGAGACTTTGAAGGCAAGACAGAGTAGGATTTCATATTGTGTGTTGTTGATCTAGGGATTTATGTTAATTGCTACATAAGCACAATTCACGTATTTCATATCGTGGCTTATATTTATTGTAATAGTGAGTGCAAAATGTGCATGCAATTGGTAAAGTATAAATTTAAAGGAAATCATTAAAGTCTTATCGTGTATCATCCTAATAAAATATCTTGATGGATGTAAGCTTAATAGCTTAGAATCAGAATCAATATGGTTGACGGTGTGGTCAACGGTATTATGAGAGAATCGTACATAAATATTGGGAGGTTGGGTTTTTGAAATTTTAGTTTTGAAGTTGATTCAAATCCTGAGGATTTTGAGGGGGTGTGCCGGGTTTGTGTTTTTTTGTCTTTAGGGGTCCCTTATGCACAAGGGAAATGGATAAGGAGACGGATAGGCTCTTAAATTTTTGGGGCGAATTTCTTTGAAAGGTCAATAAAGGGAGCAGAGGATACCTTGGGATTGTTGGGATAATAATCTACATCTTTGGGTTAATATACTGATTTTGGAATAAGATCCAAACCTCTGTAGAAGTGCAAAATAATAATTCCCATTATTTCTTAAGGAAATTATCAGCCATGTGCACATGATTTATGAAAAGTTCTATGATTAGCTGTATTATTCGTGCACACTTATCAATCGTAGAAATTACTACCTTTCTGAACATTAGTGCCATCGTCATTAATAATGACCACCTTTATCAGTTACTTCTACCATCACCACCAAAAACCACTACTACTACACTTGAAGATGAGATTAAAAGAAGAAGGAATAAAACAAAAATGTTAAAACCGCATCAACAAATAATAATAATATATATTAAATATAAGAGATATGACAAAGAACAACAATAGTGTGTGTGCAAATAATACTGTATATTATACTTTTCTCTTATAGTTCAAGTTTTACAATCTGGTAAAAACGAGCTATTTCCTAAAATTATATCGCAATAATTGCATTTGCCTGCACACACTCAGACACACGAGTTTTTCAAAGTAATTTGCAAAAATCGGTTATTCGTAATTATCTTGATTTTTTATGATTTTTTCTTCATTGGTAAAATGTACACAGCTAGTTTAATAATAAAACAAAGAGAATGCAATAAAAATGCAACGAATGAAAAAACAAGAAGAAGAAAAAAAGTAATTTAATATAGTTAACATTGGCTGCCTGATTTGATTGTGAATTCGGGATTAAAAGAAGATTGCATTTAGAAATTAGAATTCTGTCAAGAATTTGATTTAAGATTGATTGACATTGTACGAACGGGGTTTTCATATGTATTATCTATGTGTATGTGTATGTATTGAATTGGGATGAGATACTTTCCTATTTGAGATTTCTCCCAACTGTTTTTACTTGAGGTTTATGGATTTTGCATTTTTTATGCTTATCAGTTTTCGTGATATTCATCAAATTAAATTTTTCAAAATGGGTGGAACTTCAAGAATTGTTGTTAGTTTTTTAAGTCATAGTAAAATAAAACGGTTTTGTTGATTGTTAAAATCATGATTCTTTAGACCTGGCTTCCTTTTTCTTTACTTTATAATCAAAGGATTTGGCATCTAAATTTTAGGTTATTTGGTATAGATTGTAAAAATCAGGAATAAGATGTTTTAGTGTGGAAATTAATTAAGATGGTTAGAAATATTCGCCTTAGGGAATATAATTTAAATTTTTAGTTAATACAATTAGATTTGTGTCTAGTTTTGCGGCAGTTTGGAATAAAAAATAATTATTAATTACAACGAGTAATGAGAATTCGACTAAAAGCCGGTTGTCTAGCACACTTTAGCACAATTTTATTACCTTTAGAGTGTGATGTCACCTTTGACTAAATAATTAAGTGTCTTATTAAAAGCCATAACATTTACACACACACACAAGAATGAAAATAAAGGTTTGGGTATAAGAGAGTGGCGATGGTGGTGGTTGTGGTTGTGATGGAAGTTAGTATAATAATTTATTGATTTTTCTCTAGCACTGCAACTTTTTAATCTTAAATACTCGTTTGGTTTTTTGTTTGGAAAAATATTCATTTTAAATGTTTAAAACTTGTAAAATTTACTGCTTACTTTATTACTACTAATAGCAGTATTTTTTGCCATTTTGATTGATTTATTTTATCGTGATTTTTATCTTGAAGGTGAGGGTTAATAGCTTTTTAGTAATTGTTTTGTAAGGGTGGCTAGAGTAATTGCACAAGTGTCAATAGGATTGTAAAGTATAGCTTTGTATACAGTGTGGATATATTTTAGGTTAAATTATGTTCATTTATTCATCCTGTGTTTGAACTTTATTGACGCTTTGGGGAAATTGGGAACGCTGATTGTGCCTTGGGATAGATTTGGTAATTGAGACGCTTTGGACGCTGAAAGTCTCCAAACTCACATCAACCATAGACCCAAAGCTTCCAAGACTTGGACAAGTTGAATAAAGTTCAAACACGTGATTCATGGACGATTCCCAATTCTTTCCTCCAAAGACTAATTGACTAGAGATCACATCTTTAGAGTTATTTATTGCATGTGAGCATAAAACGCAAATGTTTTAGAAGATGATCGAGTGAAATGGATATGCCAATAATTATTTAAATTACTAGTTTTTGATGAAGAAATTACCCACATATACATTCTTGGCTTTAGCTTAACAATGGAATTTGAGTGAGATTTGTTGAACTTGACCCTTGGCCTTTAAAAAAAGTATAAATTTTAGCTAAATTGGAAAAAGTTTGAGAGTTAATTTGGGCTATCAATATAAAATGCATACATATACGTCCTTGTCATTTATTATTATTCTCTCTCTAATAGACTAAATTGGCTTATAAAAAGTATACACATTTTAGCCAATGTTTCTTTTTATTATCAAATAATGAATATCTAATCCAGCAAAAAAATGTCCGTTTAAAACTATTAGCATATAATATATTGGCAAGATTCCCAACTGAAAAATATAATCCATTTTATCCTTTCATGATGGACAGGTGCTCAGATTAAAACGTAATATAAAACAAGTTTAAACGTTTTTTTATTCACTAAAAGGCTTATCTTGGAACGAATATTTACTTCCCTTTTAATTAATCCACATATTGTACCTATAACGTCCAGTTTATACAAACTGCATTCACCCAGTCCCACTCTGTAAAGTTCTTTAGATCAATTTTTTTTAAATACAGGAAAATGCATTAAAGCTGAAAAAAATTAGCAAAACGGAAAAGGATGTAAGAAGTACTTTATACTTTTTTTTACTATTAAACTTCTTTCACTAAATAAATAAAGGTGAAAAAAGGGACACCGGTGTGATGATGATGATGATGATGATGATGGCAATAGAAAGACAAGGCCAAAAGGGGAGAAAAACAATTAAGGTTTTAAAGTGACTCCGTCTACTATTCTTCTTTCCTCTCAACCCTTCTTGTTATTCATTCTCTAAATTTTGCTTTGTTACTCTTTTTCCAACCTCCGACTCTTGGTAGTAGTCCATATAAAATGTGGTGCAAGTGTTTTTTTGGAATTCTACGAACAAACGGGTAGATTAAGAGTAAGTAAGAAATAACAAAATGTAAAATAACAGTACGATTTAAAACTTAATGTATAAAAACAATATGTATATAAAAGTAAAGTAACACATGTATATATATATGTATAATTTATGTATACCATTGGATTTTTAATATAAAAATGGTTTGTAGGAGTGGGATTTACACAGGATGCGTGAGTTAGCTTGTTTTTTTAAAAAAGAAGTTCCACCCTTCTTGAATAATATTTGAGTGATATAGATTGAGGTACTTTTTTAAAATGCTGAGAAAATTCAATCTCTCTATATCATCATCATCATCATGAGGACAGAATATCATCATTGTAGAAAATTATTTTGCATAAATTTTTGCTTAAAATGTAAAACAGTCAATAATGTAAGGAATCTCTCTTTAGTCAAGTCAGTAGTAAAAAACCCAACCCTCCTTCCTAAATTATAAATAACCAGTCCTTAAAGGAATCGTACATTCATCTCGTGCTTAGAATTTCTTAAGGGTTTTTTTGCTATTTTAATAGTAGATAGTATAGTACTGAAATATGAATGGGATTGGAGGGGGTTCACAAGGTATTTATGGAGGGCAGAGGGGGTATTCCAAAAGGGTGTGATTAAATGTCTAAAAGCAGTAGTGCCAACTGCTCAGAAAGGTCAGATCTGAAGTTTGACGCTGGCGAAGCGTTCCAGAGCGCTTGTACAATGAATAAAAGCCCTCACTCAACGCTTCCGAAAGACAAGAGCCTTCAGAAAAGTTGAGGTACGTGATTAATGCACAGACCCAAACATTCCTTACTTATTCACCTATATATTAACATAAATAAAGCTATCCATATATTAATTCTAAAAGGAAATATTCCTCTTAATTTTTCTGAACGATGATAATTGTATGCATGATATTATTATACTTACTAATATTATTACATTGATTTGCATTATATGGGTCAGGCTCGCGTTGCAAAAAAAACTTAAAAAATCCATAGCAAAAGAGAGAAAATTATGATTTAGTTTCGAATACAGATATACACATAGTGACACTGACTGCACACACTTAGATATATAGTTTATTGTAAGCAAATCTGAATAATAATTTACAAATTGAATCCATACAAAAAAAATTGGGTGGTTACTCTGGTCATCACTATCACTATCAGATAGATGATCTAACATCGGCATCACGTCTTGTCATAATGTTAGTAGTTAGTCGTCATAATTGTATTTTTTTATGTTTAAAATGTTGCAAGTTATGAATGCTAAAAACATTACCAGTTATATAATAAATAAATAAATAGTATGAAAAAAATAATTTAGTAAGGGATAGTTGCATACTGGTAGTAGTATGTATAAACGCAATGGAAATGATTATGGCGGAACGAAAGCTTCCTACTATATTGATGCACAGGGATAATAATAATAACGAAATAATAAATGCTAAATAGCCTACACTAATTGTTTCAAAATTTTAAAAAGATTGGCAACTTCCTAAATGTTTTTTTTTCCTGTGTTAAAATTTATTTTTTTGTTAGTGTCTAGGTCTCTGGGTATCATTATCTTGTGTGTTTATGATAGTTAACTTGCGTTAACAGCAAAACACAGAATGTTTATGTGAATTAGCAATGTTTTCTTGAAAAGACCCTTCATACTTATTTGCTTGTAACAATGTACAAGAGACAATATGATGAATGACATAATAAAAAAGATTTGTGCACAATGTACAATGCTAATAATGCATATATAATTGAAACTAAGTGTATATTTTGGTTGTACGTGCAAAAATTACAAATTACTTGAGTGATTTGTCCAAACTAAAAATTTGCAGATGGGAATATACTATAAGAGTAAGGAGATCTAAACTATTAGGCGTAGGGAAATCTCTGTTGAGATTTCGTATAGTTTACGTATATTTATGTTGTTTTCTATACCTTCTCATCTCATGTTTTTAAAAATAATAATAATTTTTTTAATAAAATTAACTATAAAAGTGTGTAATAGTTTGGGACAGATTTTGATCTGTGCTTCCGTACTTGCACTTGCACCTCTACTTGTACTAGTAGACGTAGATGTAATTGAACACTACAGGTTTTTATAATAGGCTTGTCAAATTTTAAATTGAATTTTTGTTGAAAGGTGGAAAATATTTTGGAAGCTTGTTTCAATTAGAGTTAAATTCCTTGTGGATTTCTTGGGGAAACTATCTGTTGAGGTATGATAATGATGAGGCTTTATGACTCTTTAAATTGTAAGCGTGCACATCGTTAGTTACAATATTTGTTTGTGCCAAAAGGTAACACATAAATAAATTGACCCTAGCTTGGACTAAAGTAATTTTTGTAATTGTTTTTATAAATAAGGTTAATTGGAATCGGATCTTTTAAAAAAATGAAAAAACAGGAAGGTATAATAGCTTTAAAAGGTTTTTTACCTACTTTCAATCATAAAAAGGTAAAAAAGGCTAATGGAAGAATACATATGAGCATATTCATGCGTCTCTCTGCTATTTCCCATGCAAAATACCTTTAGTTTCTATAGAATGGAAATATTATGGTTGTTTTAAATCTTCAAATTATAAAATACTTCAAGTAATGCAGGTTACAGGCTATCCTGAAAAAGTTCGCGTGACTTAAGTTTCAGAATGTTTTTTCTCTGTGGATTTGGAATATAAAACTTGCTTAGTTTTTGGTTTTGTATTCGTTTGCCTTTTAGGTTTTAGCATTATTATTTTATTTTACACTTATCTGTGGGTATTATTGTTGGTATTATATTATTGCATGAATTACATCACACAGGCATTCATTTCATTTGAGCAACCACCACCACTCAATGAATAACAACATCCCAAGATTATTAACCCTCCAGCAAGTAGTTTTTCATTGCAGTCAGGCAAGCTTTTTATACAAAAACAACCTGTTGCTCTCTCTGCGAAAACCGATGATAAAGTATGGAGCATTATTATTGCCCATGCAGCAGAAGTAATGATGATGACGATGATGATGAATTTTAAACCTTTAAGGTGTAACCTAACCCTAAGGTACAAGTGTATAAAGCTATGTATAAAGCCAACTTATTATTACTATTATCATCAGTATTATTAAGGAGCGGAGCGTAGCGGAGCTCATTTATGCGAATGGTAGTGTCGTCCGTCGATCCGTCCATCCGTCGAT
>JAQGBU010000153.1:0-54472 GCA_034698605.1 Isotoma decorata
TTTAGCCGCTAATGTTCAGAGCCGCAAATGTATCAGAGCCGCTAATGTTCAGCCGCTAATGTTTAGCCGCTATTGTTTAGCCGCTAATGTTCAGCCGCTAATTACCGGCATTCCTGCTAATGTTCAGCCGCTAATTACCGGCATTCATGATAGGAATGCCGGTAATTAGCGGCTGAACATTAGCGGCTAAACATTATACTATTCCCTGAAATTGTTGCTTTTGTAATTTTCATTAATATGAGGTCGAAATAAAATAATGAATTATAAGCACGAGAAAATCAACAATTAAATGTAATTGTGTTAAATATAGGGGCAAAATCGTTGGAAATCCAAATTGTCAAGTTACAATGATGAATTTATTTGACTTAATCGGCTTAGGCATTTCTCGTTTTTCTCAAGGTTTTAAGTCTACATTGTACCGTTACTATGTGAAAAGGCCTACGACTTCAATATTCTAATTTTCTTGGGCTTACTCTTCTCTTCAGGAATATGAGTCTCAACATTTTCAATAGATCTAAGTAGATTAAAACCGATCCTAAGCTTACTAAATTGCTTATGTTTTGGGCTCTTGGTCGGCAGGTTCTTTTAAAAAACCGCATACATTTTGTAAAGTGTACGAAAGAGATCCATTATTAAAGACGCTTAATTAGTTGAATATTATGCTGTTGCTTTAAAGGTTTGAGTGTAACTAAATAAATCCCCTTATAATGAGTGAAAATAAGATTAATTTGTGTATGAAGTTACGACATTGTGAATAAAACAATCGATGTGTATTATTGCTATATTGGAGATATCTGTATATTGTACGTGTACCAATGCTACAAGCCTGCTAAAAATCATCTTACTTTTCATATGCATAATTCTGACACATTTTCGTGTTTTCTTGTAACTTTAGTTTTTGATAGTATTGCCTTTCGTAAATTAAGGGGATTATTATGTAATCTAAGGAATTACAGCGGTAGAATGCTTTTATAAGTATGTTTCACACAATTGTTGAGTTGCATGTTTAGAAAATACAGAATCTCCAGAATCAGCAAATACTTTTAATGCGATAAGTGAGATTATTAGTGATTTGTGTAAGGCACAAAAGATTCTATTATGCTTATTCGAAGCTGTACAAGTGAAGAATTAGAAAGCTGCTAAATAAAAAAGGACTAAATAAAAGCACACACTAACATAAAAACAGCTTATTTATACTTCCTAAGTCTTCCTTATAATTTCTCTACATTTGTTTTGTACTTTGAACTATTTCAACGGTGTGAAAATCGGTAGTGTTATGTAACGAAAAATTCTCAGCAAGCTGGCTAACTGGTAATTAATTATAATGGAAGAAAATAAAAGGACAACTCAATTAAATACGAGGATGAACTCTTACCACCGGTTAATTGATATCAATTTTGCTGCAGCTTATAATTTATTTCTAGAAAACTACAAAGGATTAATGATTGATTAGGCAAATAATGATTGAGAAATTAAAAAAAAAATTAAAGGTTCAAACCGTGTAATCCAGCAGTTCTAGTAGGAATGTATAATTCAAGCGAGTGAAAATCATATCATTTAATCGGACTCCCTTAACTGAAAAACACTTTCAAATTTAAGGATTTGTAGCTGAAATGAATTTCCCAATGTCTAAATAAAGTCTAATCGATTTTATCTATGCATACCTAATGACAGGATGACAAACTAAAAATAGGAAAAGTAGTAAGCATCCATGCATGAAATTACAAAGCAGGGAGTGACGTTGTCTTCTAAATTGAATTAGCTTTCTCATTCCATTACACAAGAGTAATTCATCTCCTTGTGCTGCTATCAAGGTTTTTCCAAAATTACTCCAAGATAACTGATTGATTGGTCAACCATCATTCATGACATTCTTTAGCACTCAATCAATGCTATTTCTACATAAAGTGACACCGTATTGTTATTGGTTAATAGTGTAGATCTCTTTATTATTTTGAAAACTAAGAAGATTCAATTTACTACCGGAGCATGAATTTAAAATATCAGTGTTGGGAAAGATAAAAACTAAATACACATAGAAGTTTTTGTGCATTGTCATTCGTAAGTTACTACGTAAGGACATTCTAGGAATGTGGACAAGTAATGTGGGTTTTGTTTCGGCTAGTAGTACTTCAAATATTTTACTGACCATTCATGAAGTGGCATGTCCCGAGTAAAACTTGAGTGGATAAAACAAATAAAAATTGGAATCTTCCATGAACTTAAATCTCTAAAGGGCAAATGGTCGTAATTCCCAAGTTAGTTACCTCTCTGTGGATTTTTATCGTTTCGTGATATTGCATCGATTTGCCAATTTTGACTCACTGCTCAATCCTATGGACAAGTTTTCCTGAGTATTCCATAAACTTTAACATTTTATGCCTGTACCACTCTGTTTTTTTAAAGATGTGACCAACACAGTTGAATTGACTACCTTCTGGTACGCATCAGTAAATAATTGCATGAAGGGTATAGTAATAATGAATGGTAGCCATTTCTCTTCATTTTGGAAAATTAATCCCCTTTATCTAGCTGTCGCAGTGGGGTTCCACTCTCTACAATAGAATACACAGACAGACATGCATGCAGTCTTAAGAAGAACTCGACAATGACTTTTCACTTACTTTCCTTTTGACTCTTTCTAGTGAAAGCAAGAGCGTGCCAGACAAAAGGGTGAAGAAAAGAGGCCGTACTATGGTATTTGACACTTGCCTTGGTATTTAATCTATAGGTATTCTCACCTTTCTCAACGGACGCAACTGGTGGTGGAAAAACCGGTCTGAGACTTTTCACCCGATGTAGACTTTTCCTGTTTGTCACTGCTAACTGTCACTGCAGAAATTATGCTTTTGCTCATAATGAAATCAAAGCTAGAGTGTTGCAACTTTTTAACACGACGGCTGGTTTTAATTTACAGACAAAACTTAAATTATTTTTTATTCAAGATTTTTTACATATTTTATTTAAATAACATAGATAAACTTCCATTTGAAAAGTTTTAATTCTACGTATATCTTACATACAGACAGTATTTATAATTTCTCTCCATCTAACAAAGGATACTTGTAGATATTATAAGTAGCACTACATTCATATGTACTCATAAATATGCACTAAACTGTGTACGAAAGGTATCCTTGAACTTGAAACTATTAGCTTTGAGATCATCAAGTTTTAATTGTTTTTTTTTATATTTTTTTATATTATGTATAATATATATTGTATGGTTATTTACTTCGATTACATGCTACGTTTTACGGTATATTGTATATTATCAGGTAAAAGATTACATCACATGATTATATAGTTTGAACGTTGGCCTTAGTCCAATGTCTTAATACATTAGACGAAATAATTTAGACAGAAAAGGTTTCTCTCTTTCTTTGGGACAAGGAATTCACTAGGAAGGAATTCACTTGTGTAAATAATTAAATCACATCCAGATACTACACATAAAGAGTGACTTGACACAACATATCGTAGTAAATATTAGGGTTACCTACCTGTACAAGTGGTAATCTAGTAAGTCTCACATTTAATATGATACAGATTAGTTATATAAGATATGCTTCAGTAAAGAAGATGCTTAACCAATACGTCATCAAATCTTCGATGATGTCAAAAAGTTGCATTACAAAGTCAAATACGTTGAGTTGAGGTCTTTTCTTCTAGACAGGACTTCCTGATCTGCAATGAGAATCCCTGAAAAGCATATAGAAGTATTTTTCAACTATCTTTCTCGTCTAAATATGTGCTACTCCCTGCTATCCGTGACAAAATAGAGTTGCCCATCCATTAAAAAATCAATTTTGTGCGACAGTTAGATGGTATTAAGTCATAAGTAGGTAGCCAAAGTAGTGAGTAAGATTTTAAGTGAATTTGATATTAGACAACAAAATCTAGCAGAGAATAAGTCAGATGCGTTATATTGTGTATAATTATAGCCTTTGTTCGGCTGTTGGAGCAGTAGGTGGTTGGGTTCCACTTTCTTTGTTACGAATTTCATGGGTGATGACGATGGTGGGTGATCGATTAGGTCGACGAAGCCCACTCCAGAATTCTTGCATATCAACCTGCGATGGAATGTGAAGGAATGATCGCACTTTTCGCTTGTTTCCAACTTCATTTTGAAAGATTACATTGTTTCCATTGTGATTTTGTCCCAGATGATCATGAGAGGGGGATGCACTCATTGACATATGAAGTTGAGGAGGTCTTAAATCATTTGAGGAAAGTCTTCGGGGTGTTTGAATTGGAGATGAGTTTGGCGAAGGAGTGGAGGATCTGTGTACACAGTAATAAGGGGAATTCTGACTTTCTCTTAATGACTTTCTCTTCCCCATTAGATAATTGTTACGTGCATAAAATATAATAATAACTAAAAGTGCACACTAATCTATCGTTCACCTACTACAGCTTCTAATGTAGTAGTGTATTTTGAATACGGATCAGAAAGGCATATTTATATCTATGCTTTGTTTCTGTTGGAAAGTAAACTACTCAGCTATTTAAATAAGAGAAGAGAATTACTGAGAAGGAAGACTTACCGGTAGCTTTTGGCTCTGGAAGAAAGTCTAGGTGAACCATCAACAGGTGAAAGACGTTGTTGTATTTCATGCTGAAGGGTTGAATTTGTCAGTCGTTTTCTCAGATAGCTTTTGTAAGCTGCTCTTAGTGGGCGTGCTCGAATCCCATAAAGTACAGCCGTTAAGCTCGGTGTAGCATAAAGACTGACAGATGCAAGGAAAACCAGTGGTTTAGGGGCTGTGTGGCTTTCAAGAATGCTTTCAAAGATCTGTTAGATAATTAAAACCAAATTAAATATGAATGCTTAGAAACTACGCAGGGAACAAATAATATATTAAAGCAAATTAAATACTAAACCAAATTAAATATGAATGCTTAGGAAATACGCAGTAATGGTTTGTCAAACTAGAGTAGGTGCGAGTGTGACTAAACTATTTAATCTTCTATTAAGAGCCTTTGTGTATTCTGAAGGAAAACCTTATTAAAGATTCATGAAAAGACACTTACGAGGATCAGTATTAGTGGCAAATGGAGAAAACAAAGGGTTGTTATGTCTTCCCATACGGCTCGGCATGCTCTAGACCTTGCAGGGACGCTTCTGTTCATCCATATGCCTGGTAGGGTGGTTCCTTTACTTCCTGTTACCGTTACCTGAGTGACTGCTGTTATTTGGTACAACGCCATCACGATTCGATGACGTTGTTTTCTAGCAATGGAGAGGACGGTAAAATCACAAATTAGGAGAGTAATCATAGGAGCGATGAGGATGAGCAGAACCCAAATAGACATCCACATTAGACTTAACCATGAAAGTTTGTACATCTTGGGGAGACACACCCCCATGATTTGACGATACTGAAATGGGGCTCCAGATCGTTCCATACTGGAATTGTTCACTCGACTGAGATCAATTTCATTTTGAACATCTGCGTAGCTAATATTAACTAAGTCGCTAAAGGAATCTCCTTCATTTCCATTGTCTAATGTGCTTCTGTCTGCTTCGACAATCATATTAGCAGAAGTTGGAAGATTGCTTATGTAGGGAGTAGCATGACTTGAGACAAGGGGAACTTCATTTCCAATTCCATCTTTACCAATTTCACCCACTATCATATGGCCTCCTTGTGGAATGAAGTTAACTGGATTATTAGTTTCTTTAGTTAGAGAGGTTGAAAGGAAAAAAGCGATTATAACTGTTCCAACACTTATAACCCAAACTGTTGCAAAAAATGTAGCTATTCTTTTTGTTGTTACGAGCTGCGTGTACCGAAGAGGCGAGACTATGGCTGCACACCTGTCCGCACTGTAATTTATACATAAAAAATTGCATCTATTAATTTTATTGTAGATGCATAGCTTTCAAATACCATCTCTCAAACTTCTCGATCACTATTATATATTTTCGATGTATTTATTATAACCTAACCTAAATATTTTGTAGACTTATGCAGTGAAAAATCTTTCAATATGTCATTATTGTTTACAAGAGAGACGCACGCTGTATTTGGATAACGAAGAAAAAAGTTCATAGTCAGATTTGACAAAAGTTATGACTTTTTTCTTCACATTCTTAAAATTGAAATACTTCTGAATGAAATATTAACCCCAAGAACTTTATAAGTTTTGCTTTTAGTAAAAGATATTAGTATAATTTTTACCAGAACTTAAAAATAAATATATAGATCATAAATACCTGACAACTGTATGTACTTACCTCAAGGCACAAATGCTCCATACAGTTAATAACTGTAGGATCAAAACGACAGCTCCAATGAAATAACATCCTGAAACGGCCGTAATCAGCCATTGCTTCAGAAATACAGAAGGGACGACGAACAATGCGTTACAAACACTTGCCGCAAGTCCACATGAGCTTAAATGAAGTAGAATCCATTCGCTGCTACTTCTCGCCTGAAAAGTTTTAAATCCAAGCCAAGATTCATTAAAATGCCATGACCCTTTTATGCTCAATTTCATTCCCCTGTCATTCTCTATCTAGGTTGTTCATTTATTTGCTGCCAAGCCACAAGAAACCATATGCACTTTTGTAAATTTTGGGACTTTTCGGTACCATAATAACAATGCAATGAGTTTATGCAGTACAAGTTATTTTTCAAACCCAGATGTTCAAAACATGGATTTTATTCTGTCTCCTGAAACAAATTTATGAGATTTAATCGAAAATAAAAAAGTTCACCTTGTCACGATTTCGACTTTAAGAAAGTTCGAATAAATTGAAAAAATACTGCTGTAATCTTAGATCTTACGCTTGATCTGAAATGTAGTGTAGAATAGAGTATAATGTATGTGTGGTTATCTTGGAATTCTTTAGCTATTTGTTGTTGTTCAGATTTTTAACTAAAATGCAAGAATTGAGTTAAAAATTGGATTTTTCATTGTCATTCACATAGCTAACCAAATTGCTCCTGTGTCACTTTTTCTGATCTCCTTTTGTTAAAGTAATTTTATAAAGCAAAGAACAAAAGCACATCTAGCTTACTAATTATATTCAAAAGAGGTAAATAATATATACAGAATGCTACAAACTCTGAATACAATAATGCCGAATTAATTTTAAATCCTAGGTGTGCGCTTTGAGATATGAAAGCAAAAGTAACAATCCCACGATAATGTGATACTGAAAGGAAATGATGATGGTTGATTAACTCAATTCGAATCAAATATAAGGCATTTTACTTGTGTGCATATGTTCTTTTTAAGAACGGAACAAATATCTAAATGAGGCTATGATTGAACTGATTTATTATTCTCATGAAACCTAATGAACGTTGTACATAAAACATACTTCTCATGCTGTCATATATATACGAGAAGTCTAAGGTGTTGACGTTTTCCAGAACTTCAGCTATTTTAGTTGCATGCAGCTAAATGTTTCAGCTTATATATGTATTAAAAAGATGTTTTGAAGATATAAAATAAAACAAAATGAGTAACTTCCACTCACGGATCCACGTCAATGTTAATTGTTTTATTGAAAACTAAAGAATTTATGTCTAATGAGATGTTTTATGTTTTTTACAGAGAAAAGTTTGTTATAAGGTGAGCATCATAATTTTAATCAAATAGTTGCAAACTCAATCTACTGGTCTGTTTTTTGAAAGAATAGAGAAAAAATGAACTATATATTGTGTAACTATTGCAAGCTGGTGTTAAGCTGTTAGAAATAATTCCGATGATTTATAATTGAGACTATTCTTATGAATATGCATAAAAACCCTGAAATTCAATGTCCCTACAGATTGGGAAATTGCATTGCATTGTATGAAATAATAATAGTAATAAAGTCAATGAGCAATAATAATAGTAAGTGAGCAGTGCAACAGCATTGACCTTATTCGAAATTATTATTTAGCACGATTTGTAGGTATTCCACAAAAGATGTTCTAAGCAATAATGATTTTCATAACAAGAATCATTACAAATGATATTTATATGGAGAAAGTTGTGAGAGTGAACATTTTCTCCACTCACGGGGCAAGATCGTGATTGGAAATAAGAGCAAATTATTGCAGCTGTAATATTAATAATAAATAAATAAATAAAGTCTATTCTATTACAAAAGGTGAGTTATTAACAACTAAACTTTTAAAATAAAACCATATGTTTATAGAATAAGAAAACTAACCTTTTTGTTCAGCAGGAGAACCACAAGGACATAAAGGTTTGTAAAGATTCCAAAAAGGCTCATGAATGTTCCCACAAATCCCACAACCAAATGGATCATTTTTCCGATCAAAAGGTTTTACTTCTTTCACATGAATAGAGAACCTGTAACAGAAAAAACAAAAGTTATGAAACCAAATGTACCTTGGCTTCTTGACATTTCAAAGGTAGAAAATAATATTGCAAACAGTATTGCATTATATGGTTACAAAATGTTTGATATGACCGAAATTTGAAACGTTTCACAATATTCCCTTTGTATACAATGTGAACAATATTGTTAATGTTCATCTTAAATATTAATTTTAATTTGTTTTATTGTGACCAGGAAAAAAACATTTATATAGGTAATTCTAATACATTGGCTCAAATAAATTGCGGACATTTTTTCCTTCGTGGGTGAAAACACTTTTGGTAAATTCTTCTGCAGTTAGTTAAGTTGACAGTTCGATAGCAAACTCAACATCCATCAAAAGTAAGCTTTTCCATGATGTGGACTCTCACATAGGTATATTTCCTAAAAATTCATTACCAAAAAAGGAAAGGGAGATAAACTAAGGAAGGTGCGAACACCTACATGCCTAAACCCACATATGCTCACAGAGACACTCATTACTTTTACTTTGCCAATGCAAAAATGCTCTATGTACCTTGTTACAAAGAAGAGTTCCATTTGCAAAGTAAATTAACAAAAGGAAAAGAAACGGAAGCAAGGAAACAAATTGAATTCTTTTATGTTAAAAGAATTAGAGAATTCCTATTTGACTTGAATGTAGGCTTTAAACTTCAAACCTTTTCTGACATCGATAGGAACAAGTTCTCGAAAAAGAACAATCTCATCTTTACTCGCAACCACAAAGGAACTTTATGAATTTCATCCTCTTTCTTCTTGAACGTCTTTGTCGTTCCAACTCAATTTCTTCGTAGTGAAAAACAACCTTTAGAACTACCATTTGAAACTGGCTTCATATAGTCAACAACATTTCCATTATTCTTCAGGGAAAGGTTATTTTTATCTTTCATTCTACTAAAGGTCCCTAACTGGATTTTCAACTTCACAAAGAAGAAAGACTAGGTACTTTGAATTTTCAAACCTAGAATGTGTGTAGGTTGAGTGGGGACTACCCACGGTACAAATGTGGCACATGGACACGGAAGAAGGAGGAGTACTACCAGGTAATTATGTAAGAATGGAAGTTCCTATACTGTTGAATAATTTGTGCAACTTTCAGAAATTTTTAAAGAAAAACGATTTTTTTAAATAGCTTGGAATCACGTTTTTAGCAGTTTCAGAGTTTCAACTATCTTAAAGCATTATGTTATGTATTTAATCTCAAAATCTATACGTAATACGCATAGTTAAATCAATCATGACAAATCGATGTATGAAAGTATCGGTAAGAAAATATTTATGAGACATGAAATGGTGAAAGAGATATTTAATCTGTTTTCATGAATGAATACTGCAGAACAGGTTAAATCTAATATGAAGACGTCAGACAGACAGACGTCAGACGGACACGCAGCTCACAAAAAATCTCATTCAAAACTAGGGGGTGTGGCTGATTCGGCACAAATTTAGAATTTGCAGGTTTTTTTTACCGTAGCGTAGGCCTCAGACGTCAAAACATAATTTCACCATCCAACACATACTCAAGATCAGACATGTTTTTTTTATTCCATGACAGTTACATACTCTCCTGAGTATCCCGAGCATTATTTGACATTTATTTCTTTACGGAATAATAAAAGGCATTTATATTAATCTGCTACTTTACACATTAATAAATACGAATTGTATGGATCCAGAATTTTTAAGAAATGTGAATTATTTTGTGATTCGTTATCGTATTTGATTAAAACAATAATATTTCAATACATTAAACAAATTCTCAGAATGCAAGGAAGAGTATTACGTTAGAGCCTTTATTCAATGTTTGAAGAGGATTTTGCTTTTGTTTCAAAATAAATTTAGCTTTGATTGATCGGATGGAGAAGTTGTGGAAGAATTGATGCTCAAAATGTCTTTGTGCAAATGTGGATATATCCATAATAAAAATTGCTTAAGATACGCTGGGAATCAGTTTAACAACTTTTTTGCCTACCATGATGCTAATTAGATTTTTTGATTGAAATAAAGTAACTCAAATTTTTCAAATGAAGTTAAAGATATGCCCATATGAGACAGCTCTTGTTTAAAGAAGTCAAAAATAGTTACTTTTTCATATTTTTTTCTGCTATTTGTTGTTTCACTTTCTCCTTTGGAGCAAAGGATAACATATAATCAACAAGTGTTCAGATACAGGATAGAGAGAAAGGCTTATGAAAAAAGTCAACGCCTGATGTTGATAAAGGGATTGACATTTAAAGAATTTTGCCATTTGACTGGAACCTATGTACATCTGTGGGTGTCGTGTGGAATACAAATGTTGAGTTGGAAGCAGTGAAAGTGTGGAAATTCAAGTGGAAAATAACTTTCATGTCTCCAAACTCGTCGTCTCTAGAGGCATTCATTTTTTGTCTATACGCTCGAGGTCTGACAGGTCAAGGAAGGAAGGAGGGCTAAGGTACTTTTTGTTGTACAATTTCACTAACCTCAATGTGATACTGTCGAATATTTTCTACTTAAACTCTTTTCGTTCTACTTTCAAAAACTTCTTACTTTTGTGTACTGGCTTAGTCGTATTCATTAGAATGTATCAACTTTCTCCACCCATATAGTGTACTCTGTTAGATGTCAATATTGTAGGTATTCTAAAAAAACAGGAAAAGACAAAGTGCAGGCAGACAAAGTACTCTTAGTATAGTCCCACCAAGACACTTATAATGCGAAACTGACAGCCCTACTATCTGAAGGTTGCACTCGCCAAACTGTCGAACTGAACGGCTGTAATAAGTTGGTTAGCTCTTCTACCCTTGTTGATTCTGGTAAAATTGCCATGTGAGGCATTTAGTAACTTTGTTCTGAAGGGGCTAGGACAGCTATAATTTAATTGCTGGTGATTTGACTAATTTAGAAGATGGAAGACGAGTAGAAAGATAATATTAGATAAAGTAAGCTCAAGTATTCCCTACAAGGAAGTATGAGAAATGCAAAAACCCAGCTCTGGTGTAGAATGATAATGATGAAACGATACTCCCAAGAAAATAAAATTTGATGGCACAACTCAAACCTCTCTACTTTTTCTCTTTCTCTGTAACTTTCCACTGTGAAAGGGATGTGGGATGAAAGAGAAACATTTAGAATTCGACCGAGAGATACTATTCTTGAGAACATTTATCTGTCCCTTTAGCTAACTTTTTTATAGGCTTGTGTTACAGAATAGTTTATTTATAACAAGGACTAGCAGTTATTTAGTTCAGTTATTATCAAATTAGCCGTAACACCCATGAGAAAATAAAATCTATATTAGGTTGCCATATTTTTGTGCATAGAATGTAAGAATTTGGCAAAGTGTTCTAAAATGCTTAGGTTTCATACAAGGAGACTTTTCATCCTGTTGGATACCGTTTAATACTAAGATTCTGTGAAATTACAGCTTTTTAAAACTTTTTTCTATTAGCATGAGGTACTACTAGTTTTCAACAACAAACATTTTAGAATTTTACAGGCCAATGTAGATGAATTCTTCTTCTCTCTAGGTCAGCATTTCCTGTAACGCATTATTTCTGGCGAGCAGATATCTACATGCATTACATATGACTCTAGTTTTATGTCAGGGTTGACTATCAAGAATATCAGCATCAACGCTCTCCAATCTCATGCATTTTTTAGCGTTGACATAATTTACTCCTGCTATAATAATATACTCATATCAATGCAAGTTAGCCCAACGTGAAGCTGTACGTGAACTTCTAAATGAACTTCTTCGGAGAAAAAAAAGAGGAAACCTGTTACCTGTCCTCTTTTACCACTTTCGTTTCAAGACATTGCTGGAGATGACTTTCAAAATATGTGGACAAAATCCTACTATGTTGGTCTTGTAGAGAAACATTAAAGCTTGGCATTTTATAACCTCATATGTTTCCTTTGCAATAGAAAGAAAGCAATTTGAATTTAATACATAGTGATAATATATGATAGTAGACAAGACAGCCTAACAAATAGGACAGTCCTAACCTAACACACTTCAACACTCATGAGGACAAGGGAAGTGGGTCGTTGGCTCTGGTCTCGATTCTTCAAACACGAAGACATAACCTGATGGCCAAAATATGAGGGTTGTATAATAAATTTGGATGTGTTGGAACATTACGCAACCCCAGTAATCGTAATATCTTACTACTATTGGACTACTACTGGCACCAGCAGAAAGTATTCGAAATTCAACTCTTTCAGAGAAGACTTTAGACAGAGTATAACTTGCTTGAATCAAATATACATAGTGACAGAAAGCTGCCCATGACACTTATTTCCTTAAGAGATTCTTCTTAATGCTACGTGTTTTCTTAATAAAACTAAATGATCCTTTATTACATCGTGGGTGTTCTGCCTGCCCCAAAACAATGAGAAGGGGCTTCGTTAATTAGTACTTGCATACTTTTAGACAAATTATAGGGGAATGATCTAATGAAAGGAGAAAACTTTCATTTCATATTCTTTTGCTAATTAACACTACTGTAAGGGACATTTTATTATGATGGTTCACTTTGTACGACAATTCCATGGCTAAATGTTTTGGTTGTTTTTCTAAATTTTGTATTTCAAAAAGATTTATAAATAAAGTTCAGGCAGTTTTATTAAGTTTCAAAACAAAGAGAAAATAAAAATACAAAATTAGCTCTCTATATTTAAAAAGTTTTATGTTATTATGAAATGTAATCCTTGCTAACAATCGTATGCAAATACAAGGCAGAGAACGCATATTTTGCAATGAGTATTTGGTATCATTTGACAATTATTAGCTACGAAGCAATGTTTGGTTAAAAACATTAATAACAATGCCATTGAGCCGTATAAAATCAAGAATAAAATGAGCTCTAAAGAAAATACGAAAATAAATTGGCCTAATTATAATAAACCGATATGGGAATATAAGTTTGGTATAAATAGATGCTGAGGAAGGAGTAAAATATAAAATACATGTTACGGCAATACTTCTGCTTTCTTCCAGACTCAAAATAATCAGGTGGAATTATTATTTTACTCTCAAGGCTTCAGATACGGGGAAAGGGTCAAAGGATAAACCAGTTGGAGTATGAGCATCCAATTATAAGTCTTTTTACCTCACGCTGGGTTTATTAACTGTAGGATTTGCTTAGAAATAGTTGGAATGAACTAACTAAAATAACAAATTTGGAAAAGGTATATCATAGGGGCTTTATCACATGATACAACATATATGTTTTTCATACAGAGACAAGTTAGGTAAAGGACAGACATGACTAAAAATGCAAAATGAAGAAGAACCCAGACGAAGAAGAACTAATAAGAATGAGAAAGTTACAGGAGAAAAAGGTCGGGTCGGTGGTGCCTGGGGACAGCCTAGCCATGTGAAAGGGAAGTAAGATGTAATATTTTATGGAAATTAAAGTGGAAAGGTCCTATTAAAAAGGTTGGCATGAAATGCAAGGCATGGCATAGTCTGGCCGGTGTCTTGACACACAATTATTAGAAGGAAGGAAGACACAACTAAAGTCCTTCTATTCTCGTCCTTCATTGATAATAGTAACAAAGCAATATCTCGTTGGTGGTTAAGCCTTGCTAAGCCTTAGTTTGGCATGACACACATCAAGGAAACAACTAGTCTACGGAATCGATATTGATTGGCTTTTTGCATGCCACTGTTTTAAGGATGAATTAATTTTGAATTACTTTCGAGTTGTTCCTTCTCGATGAAAAAGGTTGATTACGATGTCCTTTCTAATACTTTTATACATAAAACTGAAAAATTATTCCAAGGACCCAGGACCACCCTACATTAAGTGTTGGAAAATATTCAGAAAGTCCTTATACAATGCATCTTAAGGTGCATTGCTTGAAAATGAGAAGCAGAAGCAGAATAGTTTTACTTTCCGTAGAATTTTGCTTCTTCATCAATATGATGTACATTGAAACGAAAGAAGGAAAAAATCATATAAAGTTGGAAACTATTCCCCTCCCTGTGGAAAGCATCCATTTGCTAACAGAAGAGTAGACTTTTACGACAGAATGTATTGAAAGCATAATTATCATTTGGAAGAAAAATTCATGGGGAATAATTTACAACTTTACGGTAAAATTGTTATAAACATTTTCCATTTTACCCTTCATTGCTTCCAAATCCACCTAGAATTAATATTATTATGATTAGGCTTTAACAGAAGAGACACATTATGAAACTCATACCCCTTAACTTAATACACAATATGTGGTAAAATAAGACATGGATAATTTTCATGTTAAACTCCTAAGACTGGATCTGTATTTCTATACTCCTAAAGCCATGTCTAAATCTGTCCATGACAAAAGCAGGGTTTATTTTCATTTCTAAAAAATCATTTCTTCTACACTATATTGTGTATTGTGATCATCTTACTTAGCATTAGTGACTTTCTTTCCATGAGCTTTTGTGAGCTTCTAAAATGAAGGGAAAGGATAACCCATAATTGACTAGGGCACATGGTACAGTAAATGGATGAACCAAAACCATCAACTTATTGTACCTGTACACTAAAATATATAAATAAAATACTGAGGGTATAAATAGGTCAGATAGATATAAAGTATATAACATTATAACCAAAGGATTTATTCATCTCAAGATAGATTGTCTGGCAAATCCCAATCCAATGACATGGCCCAATAACACATTTCATAAATTTTAGCAACTTGCAGGTGTAATCTAAACAGCATTCGTTGCCAAATCTGTACAATGGAAAAAAATCCCTCCTAGCATATTCATTTGCTGTATAAAGAGACTACAGTATGCTGTAAGAGCAAATTGGGGCACTTTAATATATATTAAATGAGATTTGATTAAAAATTGTTATTGGTTAACGATAAAATTATGTATCTTGTATTATGTGTTATTCCGATTGAGTCACATAAATGTGACTCAAAAGAGTACATTAGTTTCCCTTATTAACGACTGTTTTTTTATTAATTTAAAGTCAGATTGTTGTTTTTACAATGCAATTTACAAAATCCTTCTACATAATGGAGTATTTGAATTGTAAAAATAAAAGGTACAGTTTTTCCGAACCGTTTCTTTGCAACCAAGCAAAATCTATTATGCTAAGGGAACCCTTTTCTTTTAACCTTGACAAGTAAAAGTTGAAAGTATTGCAAAAGCTAAGAAAATATTAGCTAATCAAGCAAAGTAAATACTGCGAGCTCACTCATTGGCTATTATTTGCATAAAAAGTATGCTTGTAACAAAATGTGTCTACCTAAACAAATCTCATCTTACCTAACTCAGCGAATAATAATATTTAAAAATCTTGAAAATTCCTTCAATTAATCATTTCTTAAATAAGGAGAAAAGAACCTGTCTCATCATTCTTAAACTCATGAAAATAAATGTACCAAAAAAGTACTTCCGTCAGGCCATACTTCCATGTTAAAAAACTTCTGAAAAATATTATATGTTACAGCCCGTTTCGATTTTCCAGACAAGTTGACTTGTTACCTGTTAATGAGTTAATAAGTAACATGGTTACATGAGAGTAACAGTTACTCTTGTAGTGAAATTTAATAAGAAGTGACAATCGCTAACTAGAAAAATGATGAAGGTTGAAAAGAGTAGAAGATTAGGATTTTCGGTGAAAATTACATTTACGGTAAACCTTGATTTAGAACCCAATGGGGATAATATATTCAAAGGAATTATTAAAGCCAATTTAAAATGGGTGGATAGGGACTTTTACATTGAACTGATAAAGAGGGTTGTCCGGATGGGGTTCAAAATCGAGGCTTACGGTACTTGACATGACTAACCATTTATTTCGGACCTAATTGCTCCAGAAAAATATGAGTTATGGTTTTTTGAGCATCTTCTTCTCTCAACCTATTTGCTATTTTGGGAAACACTGTTTCCACGTACGACCGTGCGGATGTATGCCGAACATCTTCAAACTCTAGATAAGTATTAAGTACTTTATTAGTAGGTACCTCTCGCAAGCACGTACTACATTAACTAATAAGTACTAAGAATACAGTCAACAGGGATAGAGAAAACACTCAACTTTTCACAAGAACTCAACTCCTATATAGAGATCTTCTTGAGTATTCTGAGCAGCCAAAGAGGAACATTTTCCTGGAGGATGCAGGAATGGCCTGGACCAAATGCTATGTTACGGAAGTTACGCTCTTCACATCTCGTTCATAAGTTTTGACATCGCTAACAACAATGATAATTGACCTTGATTAGCAATTTCTGGTGTATAAAATAATAATATTAAGTAGGTTAACGGTTTGTTTGCATACTTTAGTCTTCTTCTTCTTTTAAAGTAGATACACGAAGGAGATTCTTATTTATAAATGCAACACAACCAAGGACATTACAAACATGAGATGTGTGAACAAATAGTTAATTTATAATGGAACGTAGTAAGGTCGCTTTCGATTTCAGATACGACTATCATAACACCAACATCAATAAAACTACCAAAAACCACAACGTATCAACCAACCTCAACAACAACCCTAAACGTAAAGAACTACATCTTTCTGCGAGATCTATTTCCATTTTTTATCTCGTAGCTTTCTCCACTTCTGTAGTTTTGGTCTTACACTTATTTTCTTGTAAAATTCTATTCAATGTATCCAGTATTACTAAAGCTAAATACCAACAAGCTCTCCATATCAGTATATTGAATTCTGAAAGATCACAAGAGGAAAATTCTCACAGGATTTGAAGAATTTTCACAAGACAAAGGATGCATACCTACATGTAACTTAAGAAAGGAGACTTAAAAACAAAATTAGGTCTAAATTGTGCTTCAAAGAATATTCGAAACGTTGAGTTCGTATGTAATAAAGTAAGATAGGAAGGAAGTACGCAAGGAAGAAATAAAGCTTTTGAACTTCCTACCAAGGAATTTGAAAACTAGATTAAAGGGTTCTACACGTAATTCGAATGATTTCAATGTCAAAGTTACAGTCAAGACGAAGCTAAAACGCAACATATTACCTAGATTATTCTATCATGTTTTATTACTACTTGAATTATTGGCTTATGGGCAAATATGATTTTTTACATGAGACCTTACATTTAAAAAGTTGTGTAAAGAGATGCGAACCTCTTTAAGCTACTTAACCATGTTGTTGCTTTTGGTCACGCAAATATAAGTAGAAAAAAGAAATTTTAAATAGTACAGAATAGAATGCCAAATTTCAATTTGTGTGTTTTCTAAAGAAGCAATGCATCTGTGTTGTGTCAAGCCAGTAATTGGACGAAGTGTCTGAAGAAGTTAAATTTATTGAAAAACAAAAAACGATTCCTGTAATTCAAGTCACAGATTTAGTGAAATTTGAGTTGTCCTATTGAAACTGTCCAACCCCAATGTACCCTTTTTAAAAGTTAATAATTTTCGTATTGTAATATAGATGCCGTCAAAAAATCAAATATTTTTACTACCTCTCTTACAAGTAACATGCTGCAATTTTCATGACAAAAGAGTGCTTTAGTATTTTAGACTCAATGTAAGATTATTAATCTGGGGAATACGAGTAGAAAAGATATAGCAACTGTTTCTAAAACAATGATCTAGGTACTGACTGCTGAAGTACCCGGAAAAGCAATCCTTGCCCGGACGAAACTTATATTCGTGAATTAGTGCCCGGATAATAGCTGCAAAAATGACTTCAGATCCCGGTATCATCATTTATTAGTTTAATTCTCTTTCATAAAGTTCTGTAGTAACAAAGTAAGTAACAGAAAGTGTTTAGTTATGTAGTTTGCATACTTTCCATCATTATTCCATCTAATTAGATCTTTTTTGCACCTATTCTGGGGAACAAGCCTCTGTTCTGTATAAATAATTAAATAATAAAACAAAATATTATTGATATACTAAGAAAATTACAACCTCAATGGATATTTAATTTAAAGCCTTTGAATTGTATAATAGGACAAGGGACTTAGGTAATCATATATTTGATCGGGGCGTGGCTAAACATATCTGGACAGATAAGCAATGTTAAAAAAACAATCGTTAAAATTCATTTCCCAACCACGCCACAACTCTTTCTCTTAGAAAACGGACTCTTAAGATTAGAGTTAGGGTAGGGTTTTGGTCTTAGGGTTACCAGACCGTGTTTGGCGACCTATTAAATCCGGAACGAGCCCAGATACCAAGAACACTTACCCCGTACTTAAAGTCCCCACCAAAAGGGGTACACCGAGCCAAGTAGGATTAACAAGCTCATAGACAGAGGTAGGAGTAAAACACGGACCTTTAGAGTCGAACGTAAGGCACCCTACCAACTAGGCCAAATATAAGCAGTGTAGCAATTGTCCGGGCACTTAAGGCAGTCAGTACCCTATATTTAAAAGACTTTGAGCCTCTGACGCAATAAGAAATTTTCTAGCCGTGACTTGATACTCACTTACCTACACGTTGTACGTGTACCTATTTCAAAATCTAAACTACGTTTTATAGTTTTGCCTTATCTTATTTCACCAGCAGAAATAGCAATTTCTGCAGTTCTATACATGCACAATTTGTAAAAGAATCTTTTATGAGGTGAATTGCAAGTTTTACATTGAGTTTTAGATATGTGTGTATATGCACTAGATTTTATTATAATCTACATTCGTACAGTAATGCAGAATGGATAGAAAATTTGAAGAAAGCTACTGGTTTCGTTACACTACTTCGACTTCTCCAACATCTACATTTGATGCTTTTTCTAAGAAGCCTGAGAGTGAGGGCTGAGGAGGGACAATGGACTTGTGCCGAATAGAGACTGATGAAATGAAATAAAATCATGAAAAAATGAAACTTGAGTTGAAAGACTAGAAAGGATTGGAAAAGTGAATCTTAAAACCTGTCTTCCATCCGGGTCTTTACCTTCTTCTAGCTTCCTATCTTATTTTATAATAAGAATCTGAAACAGTGAATTTACATTCTATTTGATCCAGTAGTATACTTTTTTATAGTTAGGTACATGTGGTATAAAAAGCATGCAGTCATTCGACAGTCCACACTACAACTACTATTATTACAACCAATACTAAATTCAAGTATCAAACTCCCTACCTTTTTCGGAGATTACAAGCTCCTTCGATAATAAGCATGCAGAAAGGACGAAGGGACTTTGGATTGGGATTCTGTTGAGTGAACTGGACCATGTAAGAAGATAAAAGCAGATGCTAGTAGCATCATGGTAAATTCAGAATCAAAATCCAAAGCAATATTGATATCCTATCTTCCTATCGAATGTCTAAGTTAAATTCGTATAAACGTCAGCTTTTAAAAAGACTAGGTATTAATAGTCTAATGGAAAGAAATTCGTCAAATATAATCTTAAGTAGGTATCATGTTTCTGACTAAGCATTTGCTAACCATCCAGTAGCTCTTTTTTGGCTACACTTGACTTGACCCAATGTTCTACACAGAGTGTGAACCCCAATTTAAACAAATAACAATAGTTTAGTTAAGAAAGATGAAAAATAATATTTACCCCTTTACTTTTAGCAGATTAATGAATAATATGTATTTGTGTCACTATTTCCAACCCTAAGTAGCTTCATTTCAACCCTTAACAAACATGCATCTTCTAGCTTCACCCCAGTCTCCTACCTGTATACATATAATACGCTTTCTAAAGTGCTTTGTTACTTCACATTTTTTCTGCCTTCTTCCATTGTTTCTAGTATCCGACACCTCAGTGTTAACCTTTAGCCCGTGTGTCAAGATTTTTGATCAGCATTCTTTAAATCAGTCTTAATCTTGCAAAACCAGGCTATGACTTGAATGAGAAACATGGGAGGTGTGGACATAGGGTGAAAGTGGATAAATGGACAGAGTGGTACAGATTTAAAGATGGTTTTTAACAATAATATGATGAAAGGCTGTTATTTAAATCCATCAAATACAAATATTACTACAGAGGATTGGGTTAAGAGGGGGAATGACGTCTCTCCCCTCTCCAACTTTCTCTCAACTCTTCCATCCTTTTCCATTAAAGCAAAAGAGAAAAGGTTATGAGAAGTGGGGCCAATTGGGGCAACGAGAAACCTAGAAGAGCCTCCCTTGTTTAATGAATCGTGTATGGGCGTCCTCCTCCCTTACGTTTGATCTTAATATTTGTTAGTAGTAATAGTAAATTGATTTACCACCTAATCATCACATCATAAAAATAAATAAATCCTTGTGACCAATTAACAAAACGACTACGACAAGGTATGGACAGGCCTCAAGATCTTTCTGAAACTTTACTTTCCCTACTTTAACCCTTTTATAGAAAACAAAAAAGCCGTGAGGGAGCTTAATGTTTTTTAGAATAGCAATGTAACATTCGCATTAAAGAATGCAATATTATGCTTTAATCAAAAAATACCAGAGGTAAATATGCAAAAAGGAATTGTTTGCAGTCACAAAAATGTAAACTGTATGATGAGTTAAATGAGATATGATCGTTCTGTAGCAGAAAACTGCTTAAAAAGGAAAAAAAAAGAAAGCACATTCTTAAGAGAGACAGTGAGTGCCATAAAAACAAGGTATTTTGCTGTCTTCATCTTCATTACGTTTTATTCTGTAGAAAAATATTCACAATTGTTTCTTCGGCCCTGAAGGCGAATTCAATCTGTAAGAATTTTTTGTAGAATTACATACCGCTTTAAATTAGAAAATAACATTTCTGCCTTGTATTCATTGTGTTTGGTTCAACCTATCTGACATCCTTTGATGAAACTGTATTTTACAGATTATGAGCAAAACTGCGCACACTACATTGTCACTGCAAAAGGAAAATACTTTTCTGTTTCTTTACAGGAATGAAATTTTCATCGTGTATTAGATTGTATGAAAATGATAATATTTCTTTCTTCAAGTTCTAGAGTATCTGTAGATGTAAATGAAATGGCATGGACGTAGGAGGGCCGAAGGGTCCCTGCTGCAAGAGGAACTACTACATAAGATCATATCACAACGCGTAAGTACAAAGATGACAATTGACAGTGACACTTGAGATCTTGGACCACCCTAAAAGAAGTAATAATATCTAACTTTCAAAAGACATGATAGTACTAACATATTTTCAATGAAATAAGCAAGTCATATCAAATAGAAGGAAGTAAAGAAAGTAAGTCTACGCCTTGTGATATAAAAGCATAGGAAGCTAAATATGAAAGAACGCTCTCATATTAAATTCTTTGAAAAAAACTCACAAAATACGCCTTTACTTCCTACTGTGAAGAAATAGTAAAAACAATTTCTTACGTGTTTAATGAGAGAACGCTTTATGTCAGTTCTGTTGAAACGATGAAGTCAGACGATGATGATGTGAGGGTAAGAAATACGATAGCTATCATAAATTTGTACAGAGTGTAATATAGACTCAGCAGCATATCCGACGTGATAATGTACAGAGTGACAGTCTAGGCGAATTTGAAGTTAAATACTCTGAAATATTGTTGTTGATGAGGAAGATTATGGTATGGTGGTGATGGAGATGACGATAATAAAATATGAAGTCAAATACAAAAGCAATGGTTAAAATACGAGTCTCAGAAACTTAATTTAACATTTATCCACATCGAGCACTTTCACTTTCTTTCAAATCTACTCTCTCTTTCTCTCTATTAAGTATATTTACATCATCCCTGTCACTTGTTGTTCTCTAAGCCGAACTTTAGTTTCCGGAGTGATGTTGATGTCCTCAATTAAGTAATACTTTATCACTACCACCTCAACAGTTTTAATAAGATTAAGCATAAAGATTTTAGAGTTATGTTATGGCATATGGCACGAGTAGGTAGGTGTGTGTCTGTCAATTAAAATAAGTCAAGTAATGATAATTAGATGAGAGTGAGTGTGAGTGAGTGAGTATATGGGAAATTCAGTAAAACTTGGACGAGGTTTTAAATTAAGTATTTTCACTCACTTTCGTAATAACTTTATTAAAAACTATTTTGAGGTTTAATATTCTGACGAAAGTCTTTGCTAGTGGTTTGATGGGTCGAGGTGGTGTTCGCGTTGCTGGTTGATCTTTTCAAAAGGAATTAGAAGCAAGGAAATAAAGTGTGGTCGTTATTTAAAAAAAAGCATATTCTTCTTTGTTTAGTGCTTGATCTTGTTAGCGTTTAGATATTAAGACAAGATTATGTATATTTTGGCACGCTCTCATAGTCATCCGTTCCTTTCCAATAAAAACAAGAACCGAGAAAGCAGTAATTCTTGTCAACAAGACAGACTGAACCAACCTGCTTGCTTGTCTAACTCTAGTTTTTCCTCGTCTACTTTTCTTATTTTATGTTACTTTTTATACTCTTAAATAAATGTGTAGATCATCAATATAATCAAATGTTATGTACATGTATTTTCATATGTGTTTATTTCGTCCTACAACCGCATTAATTTTCATTCCATTCTAATTAGCCAAAGTGTTCATCAACTTGACAAATATTGAATATGAAGATAATATCAGTCAGTTGGGGTCGAGATATTTAGGAGCTAGTCTTAAACCTTTTAACTATTCCAGTATTAATAAATAGAGTAAGGTGAAGAGCACCGGGTTTCCTTTTTCTTTCCACGCCCGTCGCAACTCATTCGTAAAACGGGTCAATAGCTTGAAACTCAACTCGACTGTTTTTTTCTGTATTAATATCAACACAACTTATCCTTCCTACTACTGACTACAAGTAATTCATTCAGACAACTCTTATCGGGTGTTGTGAAATTAACACTACCGAAAGTGAAAATAGAGTTCAACCCTATATGCTTATTAAAGTTATCAAAAATTTAGATGGAATTAAAGATGGGTTTTATAATATTCTTTATTATATTTTTTTATGAATTTGGTACGGGTGGGATTCGAAGAATGCCCTTTATACCTATTATTATTACAGATAAAATTAATATGATCTTTACTATGGATTCATTCTTCTTCTCCGATCAGTCAGACTTACTTGTCAAGCTACTCAGTCAAAGATTACTGAATACTTATGTTTAAGTAAAAGATATATTATGAAAAATAGCAATTTCAAGATTGGATAGCCTTGAAAATAGAATGAGTGAGGGAAATTGAATATTTTGATTTTTATCTAGTTTTTCATAAAAGGAAACCTACACAGTTCACTTCCTTTCTATTGATATTTTTTTCGTTCTTAACTAAAAGTCCCGTTAGTAATATGACTTCCGGCTGGGATGGGTCTTGTTCAACTTGCTTTACTTGACTTTATGTCAGGAAAATTCTAAGTTGATTCGTTCTCTAAGTGAGTAAATCAGGTTGACTTGGTCGACTTCGTCTTCATTTAGTGAATGACATCTGCTTTAAGTTAGATTTTCAGAAGATTTTCTTCAACAAGAAAGCCTTGCTTGTGTTATGTATGATGCATTAGAGATGATGCACAGGATGTGATGTTATGGGAGTGAATTCATAATTCATTCGATGATTTGATCGTGCTTGTCTCAAATCCAATGTACTTATTAGGTGCCTTGATTATTTTTATTTAGAAATAAGGGGAGAAAAATCATGAGCACTACTTAGGTAACTTTACTTCTGTTTTAGCCGTTAAGCAATAATTTAATATTGATGCCGTTGTCAAAAAAATAGGGATCAGATGCCTTGATACTTGCCTTTTATGCAGCTTAAAGTATATATAGAAGGGATGAGATTGAAACCTACCTTATTGGAATTTCAAAATGTAGCACTGAAATTCTTAAAACTTGAATGATGAAAATACTTATGCCAATAGATATAGCAAGTGCTTGAGATCAATGAAGCAGTCCATAGAATACCTTGTCTTTTTCCATGCAGTTAAAAATATGTTATATGTTACTATAAAATATTTTTCCAGTTTTGCAGACACATATTATCAGGTCAAATTTTGAATAGTTATCAATAAGAGTCAGAGATATCACTTGCAGGCAGGTAACTTTGTTATATAATTTCTCAGGTATCAGACACGATGAAGAAATACGTTAACGCATTTGATTTAATTTTGTTTTGCTTTAGAATCTACAGCTAAGCAATACTACTTCTGGTTTTAGCGAATACTTGGGCAATGTGCGACTTTGAAATCTCTTGAGGTTTACACCAGGTGCTTTTATGCCCAAAGCTCATGGGTATTTAGAAGCTTCAATTTTTACAGTACCTTTTCCGTATAAATCCTTCTTTTTTTTCGTATAAATCCTTGTTTAAGAACCCTTACAGTTCATCCTTATAAAGGGGTTGAATCTCAATGGAACTCGTTTAGAAGCCCATTTAACAAAACTCAGTCTTCCTTACGTCGCGTCACAAGAGTACTTTCATATTATGGGGTTGAATGATAACTAAAGAGGAGAAATGATGTATCCGAAATAAGATGGGACAAGGTACTGGATCTGCTTCGGGTTTTTGCATCAAATTTATATCATCGTGTGCCAATACGCACGCCCTTTCTGCTTTTTCTCGTAATAGCGGACTTCTTTCAGACATCAGCCAAAGTGAAACTACTTGGCCGTCGTGGGTAAAGGGTAACTCAACCTACTCAGAGAACTTCTTCCGTCCTGTACTAGGTCCGTAGTGCTATTTATCAGTAGTATTCACTAGTCACTTTTACTAACCGGCTTGACTAAAAGTCGTGCAAACGTTAAATCCGCCTATGTGCATCCCTTCTAAAAGTATCTCTTTTAGCTGGAACATGAAATTCGAAGACAACTGACTGACTGATAGAGTAGCTTTTATTCAATGGTTGACGATAATATCTCCTAAAAGTCACATTTCATCTAGATTGATACAGCAGAGGAGTTTTATTATGTACCAAGGATAGTAGTCCTGAGGTAGTAAGCAGTATCTGTCCTATTTCATCTCACAATAGAGAAAGAATTTCTGAGTTTCCTGAATTTCTCCAGAAGAGTAGAACAGTCCGGAATGTAACATACAGCATATCAATCTAATTCAATTCTCTTATGTAATGGAACGATATTCCAGCATCAAAGTGGTGGTGGGGGTAGAAGTAGATAAAATGGTCCCACTGTCACCCACTTGCCAGTATGCTAACTCGCTTAATAGCTTCGGACTGCATTGGCTACTGATTGCTGCTGTATGGGAGAAAGTGTACAGAGCTATAATAAGTACCCCTTCGTTACCCCTTTATGTAATACATATATATCTCATACAGGTTTCAACTTCAAAGGACTAACAGTCCACAGCGACCAGATCATATCTAAAAGGAATATAGACCAATAAAGCAATACCACTTTGCGTCGACTTTAGACAACAAAGCAATTACGGTATTGAAAAAATGAAACGTCAATCCGAGAAAGTGTACAGTCAGCAATAATGCGTTCGTGCAATTGATTTCTTTTTTTGCCACCAAGTTGTTTTATGAAAATGATTAATCTAATCCGTTTGTAATATTCATATGCTAGTCGGTTTTACATGCAATGATTTTGATAGAATGGTTCAAGGTCATTGGAATAGACTTTGATTTTTTTGACATCTTAATTCCCTAGATATGTGAAGGTATTTGACAGTTGTCCCTTTTTCAATTGAATATGAAATGCCATTTACTGGGATTCAAGAATTCATTCATATTTTTAAAAAAAAACATCATTGTTGTTTAAGGGCAAAGCTTAATGAAGTTGAAGACAAAAAGCATCATAATTTAATTGCACACATACACTAATTTTGACGAAGGATCATTCAAACATTACAGAATTTTTGGTGTTTTATTCCGGTGAATGCAATTTTGTTACATTTGGGTAAGTTTTAAGGCGTAAGGGGTTGAAAAACTTTCCCTGGATATGAAAACGAGAAAATGTAATCGAGAAAATGTAATCAAATTGATACGATTGTTTTATGAACACTTCTAGAGGTGCCTTTCACCATGCGACCATAACATATTGTTATTTTATTTAATTTCCTTCATTAGTTTCTATTTGTATGCTAGTAAATTGTCTGCTTGTTGAAATTGCTACCGTGTGTATATAATGTCGTACCTGTAATTATCCAGGACGAAAGCGAAACGCCATTATATATCAATCGTATTTTATTATAAACGCAAATCCATAGTTTAATTCCATTGTATTATATTTATAGCGTGTGTTTACTTCTTATTTTAAGAATTTCAAAGGTCAACCTGTTTTTAGTTACAATTGTTTTCGGTCTAATTTTTGCGAATCAATGAATATTGCATTTACTCTTGTTTAGAGTGTTACAATTTCAAGCTTTGTACGTTTCCGTTCACTTAAAATTTTTAGATATTTAAGCAAATGAAGTTTGGTATTATTGACTATTGACAGAGGCTGAAAATAAATCATAAATTAACGAAGTTCTACTTCAAAGCCGGTGGCAGACTGATATTTTTGTAATTTGATACAGGATAGAATTATCTATTGCTCATGGCCCGAACGAAGACACTGGTCTGAAAATCTAGTGGTTTGCTTAAATTATAGAAGGTAGCAGAAATTGCTAATATAACGACGAATACATAGTTCTAGAGCAGATAGTTCTTTTCTTGCCAGTACTTTTTTAATTGTAGTATTGAATACATTGAATATTCTTCAGCTTTACTATAATTTCAAGTCTCAATTTCAAAAATATTCATCTTTTGTATTGTATTCCACTTGAATGCATTTTTCTCGAGTCGTTTCGTTGATGAGAGTGGTTAGATGCGAGGAATCCACTCTGCTTAAATAAAAGAATGTAAAGGGGTAAGTGCAACAAAAGGGTGTTTTATAAAGCTCCAAAATCATACCGAGTTCCAACATAGCTGAAACTAAATGAACCAGAAGGACACTCAGCATTTGTGAAAGAATAGGGATATTCTGTTCCGTCGAATTGCACAACGTATATTGCACTATGTATAATAATTCTAATTCAAAAGCAAAAGGTAGACAAGAGTTTTGTACCCTTCTTATAAAAATCTTTAGATGAAGTTCATACTGAAGAATGAAGTGGACATCTTGAATACTGAATTGTATTGGATGTTAAGTTCGAATGTATCCGATCAGTTTTCTCTTTTAACAAACTCAATGAAGAGTGATGGACCGATAGTGATGATTGTGAGTGTTTCACAGGAAAGAATGTATTGTGGTCGTGTTGGCATTTGATTTTCTTTATTATAGAAATAAGAGGAATATCCCCTGCTGTTGTCACACTTGTCATTCCTTCATGTCAAGGACTCTTGTTCTGTCCCCAGAAACATAAAACAAGATCCAACAATTCTTCATCTACTCTTCAAATCCATAGTAATATCACAAGTTCAAATTGAATTCTATCTCACCCAAGCACAGTCATCTTAATTAAAACGGATTTCTGGCCCTCTTCTCCAGATCAACCAGTTTGCTTTCCTTCGATCTTTGCCTTTTTTCCTTCCAGCCATTTCTTTTGCTTACTTTTAGCAACAGTGCATATAGACATTTTTCATTATTGCAAATCCAACTAACCTATTCCAAAAAAGGATTTTGCTATCCTCAAGACTCCATTACTTCTCATTTTACTCTCTATGTTGTAACTATGTATTTACTGTAAACCTTTTACACTTATGTCTGAGGTTTTATATGCGTCAATATTAGATAACGCTTTGGGGATTTATAAGATATAACCAATGTTATAGAAAGTTTTGAAACACTTTGAAAGTTCATTGGTGGCAGATAGGGTTCCGGATAAAGTTGTCTCCACATTGGGGTCTCACACACACTTCGTGGTGTATAGATTCATTCATTATCAATAAATTACTGAATTACCAAAATTTGCTAAACAACACACTCACACAGGACATCATTCAAATTTAAATTATAGTATAGTCGAGAATCCTATAAGCTTAAGTGTATATTACGTATTTTTCTATCCGTTTACGTAATTTATCAAATTCGGTAGAAGTTGTCTAGCAAGTAGCAAGGCTCCTAGACCTATTGTAGTAAAAGTGAAAATTACGGGGATATCTCGTTGTATCGTTTACTTTTTGCCTTGAGGCTTGTTAATTCTGTTTGTTAAAGGAATTCATAGGGAAATCAGTTTATGTTTTTTACAAACTTACTGAGCATTGCATTGGCTAGACAGTTTAGCAACTGAAAATGTAGTAAAAATCATGAAAAAGGAACGTAAGAAATGTCGAGGAAAAAAAATATTGAAAATGGAAATAATGCTATATTTCTTAGGTTTGGTTCAGCTGTCACAATGGTATTTATAAGGAATGCCAGCTGTTGTTCTTGAATGTATTGTAATCAAAAATCAAAATTTTAATGTCTGCACAGTCTTCTTCAAAAACATGTACAAAATTTATTTCCTAGATTTTGTGGCTCAAAATTCAATTAAAGTTTTTTTTTGAAGTCACGTTAAATTTCTCAAATAATGTTTTTTAAAACCAAATTAACTACTTAATTTTCTTGGAAAACATGCATGCACAAGCCCAGCAAGGTGAAAGGTGAATAAATAATATTCACCCGCAATAATGTATATCCTCAGAGACAAAACCAATTTGGGCATATTGTTTTCTGATAAGTTACGAACCTTGAACTCATTAGAATATTTACATGTCAGGGTTACTGTGTGAAAATAATTCAATTTAATTTGCAAGCTAAACCATCTATTAAGAAGAAGACAATTTCGTTAAGGAATGAGAAATCAATAGAGGTTTTCACGGGACTTTGTATTATATAGTGCGTTGCACACTTGCTCACTAACGGACGGGAAATGGTCACCTATTTCATTTATCATTAAATAAAATTTCCAATGCCTCTTCTAGACAAAAAGGACTAATATAGGGCTCAGTGAATGCCCAATGGCTCTGCTCAGTCCTCGCTTGGCTACACAATACCAATAATGGTGAATCCTCTAAGGTGAATTGACTGACACTGAATGTTAATAATTTACACCTGACATAACCGTAAAATACTGTAATTGGGGAAAATAAAGTCTAAATATAGTTGATTCAGCGAAACTAGTTACTATAGGTAGAGGTTTATCCCCCACATGTAACCTTTTGCTATTCAGACATCAGTAGTCAATCCTAAGTTGCAAGGGTAGAAGTATTGATTATTGGCATCTAGAAGCAAAAGAGTTGCAAAAATATTGACAGAATATGAAACGTCTATCTTAAATGTAACTGAAAATAGGTTCGGGTATTAGAGTTCAATTTCCTGAGAATTATTGTTACAAGTCTTTAGTCATTTCCGAATGGGTTTTATTTTTTTTGGACTAATCCATGCAATCCTTTAATTGCAAAATGCAATTCTTTTCCCTGTTTGTCTGGAATGAGATGAGAAGAATTGATTTATTCATAAATGCTGACATATCAAACTATATCGGAATACTATGAATGTATTGAGAATGTTGGAATTTGACTTAACACATGCTGAAGTCTTATGTTACTAAGTACCAAATCAAACCCCATCATAGAATTATTTTATATTGGTTTTTTACTCTGAGAAATATGACTGCAACTGGTCTTCGTGTACTTGTGGTTGTTTTAACTTTCCCTTGCACAACCATAACCACGAAACTACTTCTAACATCTCAGATCAACCTAATCGCAAGAAGATCCTGCCGAACAATGGTACAACTCAACCGAATTTTCAATTCACAAGACACGCTTGTTGGATATTCTAAACAAGGTCAAATAGGGCATCTGCCTCTAATAATACAAGTTATTGTTATCAAAATTGACATTTCAGCTATAAAATAATCCTGTCAAAGTTTTCCAGGAAAAAGTTCATGAAATTTTTAATTTATTACTCTATGAAAATAAACAAAATCGCGTATCCACACTACAATCAGAAATATTTGTAGCAAAAACAACGGATCTCATTCAATGCCTGTTGGCAATGACTTTACAAATAAATATATCTACCACTACTACTCTTGTTAGGTTGTGGGGAATGAAAGCAAACGGTTACAGCTCTTTTAAACCCACACAGAATAAATCGGACTCAAAACGAGATTCATTACGTCTTTTTTGTTATTTTGAGGTTGAAAGTAATGAGCATTACTATCGAAATGTTAACTCTGTTTTCCTTTATAATAATTTTCATCACTGCTTGTCAAAATGTCTCAACTTATTTACGATTCCAAGAATCCTTTTATCTTCAATTCACATGATAGTGCCTATCTACTGACTCTAATCTAAAAATAAATTGACCTATGGGCATTAGTAAGTTGAATCAAACGCAGCATTGATTCAAGGGCTGACTTCAAAAAACAAATAACAAATGTAACGAGAAAATGAAATAAGCATACTTTGTTTTCGGAATGATTGAATTATTTACCCATTATACAATCAAATACTTGGCATATTATCATGTACTTGGCCTTTGTGAAAAACTAACTTTATTCAGAATATCTAAATTACTACACAGTTCAATCCTTCACTCTGAAGTTCTCTGCGTAGATTTAGATTAAAGAGCTTTTCTTTTGATCCATAAATGTATGTATACACACTGGTCAGTAAAATATTTTCCATGAATGACAATCAAAGCAAACTTTTTAGGCAGTGGATTCAAAAGTGGTATCAAACTATTCGTTTACCATCAGAGGTTTAAATGTTTGATTTTGATCTGACAGTTTGGTACGTATGACTTGTGATGTTAAGTTTACTTGGCTTCTACAAATATGACTAAGTTTAGAACTTGTATAAACTAGAATAAATGACGTATACATATCTACCAGTCTCTTAATAATAAGAGAAAATTGTCGTGAGTCGTGATTCACTAGACCAAATATTATAATGATGACTTCATGAAGTCTGATGTAGTCATTATGCAAAACAAATACTGAGACAGAATATTCAAACTATGAAAGTCTTGTACACCTTCGACCTACCCTATCCACTTTATTCTCATGTTTAACTACTTGCATGAGAAACAAAATTGGAGGCTTCTGATTTCCAGAAAATGAATAATGAACTAATTAGTGAAGTTAGGATATTTCTGGTAGTCGTTAATATAATAGGATGTATTTGGATAAATTGTTAACTGCCACCAGACTATTTGGGTAGATTCTATAATACGATTTAGTTTTAACATGACTAACTATTCTAATACCAATACTAATGGCAAAACTTAAGCCTGTTTTTATTATAAAAGCTTTAATTCTTCTCTACATGGTCATTTCTAAGTTACTAAATCATCAAGTAGCTTCTAAAAGCCATAACTACCATCATCATTTGAGGCTTCTTCCTACTTTTCACAAACTTCTGAAGTAATCTACAGAAACGATCAAGCCGAAAACTCTCTTTGTAGGTAAATTCTCGTCTTTTTGGTGTTAAAATTAATTCTCTTGATAAAATGAGAGGATCTACTACAATCATCATCATCCTTTTTGGAATTTTCTGTGTCAGTTGTGGAGGAGAAAACCAAAAGCTGGATCCTTTACAGAATCAAATAATCCGAGAAACTGTGAACAATGCTGCTGGAAGAATTATTATTCCTGAGGATACTGTTTTTGAGGTTTGATCTGTTTCTACTTTCTATTCCAGTAAAAGATAACATTTTACTTTGTATGATATTTAAGTAAGCTGTCAAGAGAATAGAACACGGGAACAAAATTTGCGTCAGAAGTATTACGTAGGTATCACTTTGATCTAACCACTTCTTATTATATTATATATCTGATAATAAATATCATAACATATAATGCATTTCATCATTCCTCATTTTAATATGTTACGTGGTGGCAATGGCTTAGTTAAGTTCATACTATAATTTTGAGTCTTTATCGTCTGATAGCATCCCATGCCCTATTTTCATAAATATTGAATTAAAGTACCCTTTACCTAAAGAAAGTATCAAAGTGCCCATTGGTATCTTAAGGGTTTTTGGAATTGATGTAGACGCGTACAAGATGTATCAATGTTAACTTTCCGGAGTTTTGCTTTTGAATGGTAAATTTTTCTTTGGAAAGGAATTAGTAGAGAAAAATACGAAGGAAATCCTTCAGTCTGTAAGCACAGATACGGAGTAAGATCAAAAGAAAAAGGTTCATCATTAATTTATAGTATTAAGCTTAGAATTCATTCGTCTGATGAATTAGCTTTGCAGGTCAAATAGTAGCATTAGTAGTAGTAGCAGTAAACTCTTAAATTTTGCACTTTGGGATGCATCTGTTGGTTTTTAAGTCAATAAATCAAAAACCCATTTAAATGTGCCTTTTTAAATTTTCAGCTGAAGAGCTTTATTGGAACGTCTACCAGTTCATCTGTACATTTTCCCAATGGAGGATCTGCAATTTTGTCTGAAGCTGCATATGCCTCAAACGGATCTGCACACTTCTGTGAATCTGCAATTACCTTTGGGTTGATAATGCTGTGCATGTTGATAGTTCGATGTTCTCTAGATTAAGGTTTACGGAATAGAAGTTTGTGCTCAAAAGCTAACTTATACAAGGCATCTGCTTGCAATGCAAGTACTATAATATGTATTATTATTACCTATGCACATCTTTTGAAATTAATGTGTAACGTAACTGATGATGCATTTTCACAAAAAAACGTATGAATAATTTTAATTTAACTTAGAACTTTTTGAAAATTTTTGTATAAAAATACATTAAAATGTTTCGTGGAGTCTGAGAATAAGATCGAAAAGGTGTTGACTTACCAATGTTTTTAATATATTTAATGCTTTCTTTTAATGTAAGTGGTCCGCCTGTGGCATGACTGTAGAAATGAAAAACTACTTTTATGTTTTCCAATGTATGAGAATTCTTAATCCTTACTTAATACACTAAAAAGTGTATTTAGTCTTTTATCCATATTAGTTAATCATTCTGCGTTGGACAACTCTGTTTAAAGAGAAATGCATTTTCTAACAAAAATTGTAACTCAAAATTTTTCTTCTCATTCATAGACCCCATTAAAAAATCTTAAAAGTTGGCTATCATTGAATTTCGTAGGATGTAAAGACACCAACCTTATAATAAGGATACCCCATGCCAATGCCACATGTCAATTATAATCAAACCAATATGCATACCACATGTAATGTAAATTCAACCAGATTTTTTGATTAATGAGACAATAATAGAATTAGTAAACTAATTTAATCTAAACGAGCAACATTTTATTGATTTTTAGGAAGTTAAAATTAAACTAGAATAAACATACCTAATTGGTAATCAATATCAAAGCTGGCAATTAGTATTCTTTTAATTTACTTTAGCTTGTAATACGCGAAATCTATATTAATGCTTCATTGTTGAAAACACGCCGACAGCGTGATGAAGTATACCCAATGATGAAGTTTTCAAATTTCAAAAAATACAACCCTTTTGACTAGCTGTACGCTTTTAGTAGCCGTAGACGTTTTCTAATTACCCTAAAACTGGAACCACATAAGATGGAAATTTCAGCAAGTATTTAGGATATCCGGGTTTTAAAGTGACACAACTAAACTTTAATTCTTCTTTAAATGAGTAGTTATTGTTGTAATTAAAGGCTCTTGGAAAAAGTAAATTATGATTTTCGAATTCTTTTGCTGGATTCAAAAGACTGAAAGTCAAAATTTACGACAAAATGAAAGGAAATTAATGGAGAAAGTGTGAAGGAAATTTCATAAGCGCTTCTTTCGCAAAATTTTTGGATAGTCACAGACCAGAAAGTTGTAATAATAACTATTGGCTTCCAATGATGGTTCGTTTTCAATCAAACTGAAGGAAAGTTAACAAAATTTATTGAACGTGCATACAAGATTGTAGAACAGTTTTTTCCGATGCCAATTTTTTATGCTTACTGCCTTTGCTTTCTCGTCAATGGCTTTGTATTTCCAATTCAATCAACGTGATGCAAAAAAGTAGACGAGTTATCGAGGAAAAAAAGTTTCGTTCAGTAAATCGTGTACGTGATTTCGAGACTTTTAACGTCTAGGCTCAAATAAGGTAAATTCTGTAAAGACATTTCAACAGATACAAATTTTGGTTTTTGGACATCTTGGACTTATCCTTGGACAAGCAGCTGATTTATGGCATCGTATTAGACAACTAGGGTTGACCATTTGTTTGCAGTACCTCACCTGATGTTCTCAGTTTAACTTTTCGTGTATAACACAAAGTTTCTCTTTTTGATTATAAGCTAGCGCTTGCTATTTAAATTAAATACTACGATTATCCGTCATTGAAAGATGTAAAATTAGCCAGCCAGCAGTCCACCTAATAATGTGCCCAGTGACCCAACGGATCCATTTACAGCATCTGTAACTGCTCCCAAACTGCCCGACAGGGAGGTTACAACACCCTGAAATTACAATAAACCTTTCTAATACTATCAATTAAAGTACTTTCAAAGGGTTTTAGTATTGATAATTAAAACAATAAATTGTACTTCATTTAAAAAGAACAATAAAAAAGGAACTTACAGAGAGTAGATCATTAGTACCCCCGAGAACCCTTCCAAGAAGGGTATTCACACCAACCAAGTTGGTGGAGACAAAGTCCAAAACGCCTTGGAGAGGATTTCTGGCATCCGCAGGGGCGTTTGGTATAACTGAAGCCAGAATAACTTGAAGCTGCTGCGCTGGCTTATTCTTGTGTTCATTAAATATATCATGGTTTAAATTAACATGTATCTAACAATTTCCATTTAAAAAATTCAACAGCTTCCCCATTACCTTATATAAAGCTCCTTTTTGCATAATAGTGGGTAAACCTTTCATCAATGAAGTTGAGACCTTACCAGCTCTCACAGCTTTCAAAGCTGATTTGGCTGAGTTTCGGACGTTCAGAGGAACCGTTTTAGTATTGGTTGAGATGGCTTGCAAAGCCTTTAATAAAACAGAGTCAACAGAAATAAAATCTTAATGGCTGTCCACACTGAACAAATACAATATGTTTTCATTCCAACTCATAAATCAGAAATACACGTGCAGAATGATTTCCCAGACGTATTCATGAACTCCCCATCGAATTTATCTGATAATACTTTTTTTATTACCAGATATTTCACTCTAATAGTTCATCAATGCTGAAAGATGTATGGGTTGTTTTATCAAAAATTTTATTAAGTCTGTAATAGTTCTTGAATTTTTTAAGTTGCTTTCGTTTTTGACCTTGTTAAAGCCAGTGCAGTAGTCTTTAACGTATTGAGTGCAAGGGGAACTTGATAAATCTTTACCATCAATATCAGTGAAGTATAAAAAAATCTGTCGAGTGTCAAATTGATTTTTTTACGTAATTTGTAAAGCAATTGTCGAGATTCAATTTTGCTAAAATTCCTTGAAAAGTTTGCTTTAGGAGGAAATAATAGGAAAGTTCTATAGCTCTGAGAACAAGTAATGATAGTTAAACTTGCCAGACAGGAAAATATCAACTTACTCTGCTTAGATCAGATTGGAGACGCTTTGCTGCATCGGTCTTGTATTTATTCAACTGTGCTGGTGAAGCAGATCTGATATTTTTCTTTAGCAGATCTTCCACATTTCCAGATGGGTTTCCTTTCAAAGGTCTTTTTGTTACGGCAGCCCAACAACCAACCTATAAGCCACAATTTAACAGAATTCTTAAATTCATTAGCGGTCTATCCAAAGGTTTAATTTAATGATTCCTTCATTCTGAATGAATTCTATATTTCTAGAAAATTAAGATCCTGAAAATGAGACAGTACCTGGATAAACAAAAGAACAACAAGAAGAACGGTTGAAAAATCAATCCGAGCCATATTCCAGTACTTGTAACAAGTATATGGACAAAAGCTTGAAATGGATCTTACTAAAATTTTCAGTTTGATTTGAGCCAAAAAGATATACTCTTTCTCTGCTCAAGGAAAAATCATTTACTTTGCTTAAAACGTTTCTAGAATTTAAAAGCCTAGACGCTTGGGTTATGGTCAACTGAAGTTAAGCTAAGGAATTCCAGGATGGTCTTTTTATCTGGCTGCCGGAGGTCTGGTATGTTGTCAGAACCAAACCAAATTCGTATTAACACGAATTTCGGGAGTTTGACCAGCTTTTGAACCCTTTCTAGACCATTTCATCCAAAATTATGTGATTGGATCGGAAATTAATATGAGAATATTAAATTTACAAATCGGACCCATTTGTTTCCGGTCTCGCATTTTCCTTATGCCTTTGTGCCATAATTTGAGCTTCTTAACTTCCTTTAAGCAAATTTGAATGCAATATTTGACATCTACATGCGATTTTTTTGCATTTATAATGATGCGTCAGTGTACCAGCACACCACCGGTGTGGTAAATTGAGAACACTTTAACAACTTGTGACACTTGTGAGTAAACGTGAACTGGTTGTTCTCCATATCAATCTTCTACCACTTTACTTTAATACTGCTTTCTCTGAAACGACTTTCATCTATTCTGTAAACCGATTAACGATATGTTTGAAGATTTTCCTGTGGCTAGAAAAAGTTCAACTATGCCATCATAAATATTTTATAGGGCTGTTGGAACTTTCTAAGAATCCGTTACAATATCATGTCACGTAGTACTTTTATATGAACTAGCTTGAACCCATTACGCCCGAGGTTGGATAGAAATACAAGTCTCTTTATTAAGCCAACAGAGACCAAATGCATCCGTAAATTTTAATAGACTAATTTTATATCAATCTCAAATTGACCAATTTTCCTAAGCAGTGTAATATTATTGTCCCATTATCGCAACTGTATTTTCTTAACTGTCAACCTTTTAGTCAATGTCATCGTAAATTTACGAAATTTTTGTTTTTTAGTATCCGTACCAGCAATCAAATGGACAAACTTTCAGATTTATCCTTTTATTGATCCCCTGTTTATTTCAAAAGGGCTCACCTACACAAACATTAAAGAAATCGAATGAAAAAGTAAATGACAACGGAGTTAGCTAGTTTTGTAGTGTACTTAATCTTTTTACTAAGGCTTTGCAAATGTCAAATCTAAACTGAAAGGCTAACACAGAAGGAGTAATAATACGGTAGAAAATACTTCCCATTTAATCCTTATGGGATTTTATTGTTGTGATACTACAAAATTAATCTACTTATGTTACGAGCCCTTTCCTCTTAATATCATTCATAACATAACAATGCATTCATTTCTAATCTCCAAAACAACTCGCAATATACGATTTCTACCTTGTTTGTGATTTTGTTGTAAAATTAAATCTCTTGTTTCTTTGATGCTTTTAAATTATGATAAATCAATGTTTTCATACGTCCGGAGAAACGTATAATAAATAAACTTTAATTTTTTATTTTTTATAGAATGTATGTTACAGCATAGGTTTGTTTCAAAATTTTAAAAAACGACATTAATTAACGTTTATTTAAAGAGCCTGCTTGCCTTTTTTTGGTTTTTCCAAAGTCTTCCTTGACTGTTTTTCGTAAATTTTGTCCTTCTTCTTGTACACTATATTTCTATCCTTCTTTATTTCGTCCGAAGAATACTCTTCAGAAGATGCAGATGATGAAGATGAAGATTCATCTGAAGATTGTTGGTTTGGAAGAGGCCGAGAGGTTACTTTCTCTGGCTCAGAATCAACTTCTCCGGGATCAGCTACTGAAATTATTTCCGTTGTTGTTGCTACATCTTGACCTGATTCTTCTTCACTAGAATTATCATCTTTCGTTTGAGTTTCATTGACAACTTCAACGGATTCTACTTCTGGATTTAATGTGGTCGTAGGTGCGTCATTCAGGATTTCAGATGTTGTTGTCGTCGGGTCCAACGTGAACGCTGTCGTCACGTAAAGCTGTTGACACAAAAAAGATGAGTTGAATGATAGGGATACCATGTTCTTTTTACAGGGACTTTAAATACTGGATCGGATATTATACGTGGCTCGTGGAATCATATCTTTGTCAATCAAGAACCAGGTTTTGGGCAGGCTAGTTGGTATTGTAAAACTGTTTTGCTACTCGGTAGAAAAAGAGCCCGATTACACTTTGACAAGTAAGCTGTTTAAAGTATGACGTCGTCTGAAGCTCAGAGAACCTTTGTGATCTGAACTACTTTCTAAAACTCATCGTTAATAATAATAATATTATTACCTGGGATTTTAACCCAATATTTGTTTACCATAAGAATTAAAAAACTTTACGAAAACACATACCAAAGAAACCAGGAAAGAAAAACAGGAAAGGGATCTCATGTCGTAGGTGAATTTTACAAATGAATTTTTTTTCGTAATCACAAGGGAATTGCTGAAAGACAGGATAGTTTCCGGTTGGGTGAATTTTTTATGACTGACGAAAAATACAAGCCCAAAACCTCTTTTATACTAATAAACCTCAGATGCAAGGAGTTTTGTATGTATACTTAAAAAATTGCACTATAGTTTTATCACAGTGTGTAATCGAAAACACGTGTAGCCTTCTTGAGTCAACTTTGTAAAGTCACCTTAATGAATTATTCAGATGTCACGAAGCGAATGAAGAGATTGTATCGACATCATTCTTGTGTCATCCATCATAAACTTAAGGTATTTATAAACTGTTATTGAAAATGGAACGCAACTTATTAACTTAAACATTTGTCATGTAAATTTTGCGAACAAAAGTAAACTTCCGAAAGTAGCTATCAATCATTTAGATCTAATAATTTAATATTTAATAAATATTTAGTAATCAATTGCATAATTTTTAATAATTATAATAATTGGTTATTATGAAAACTGTATTTCTTCTTAAGATAGATACGATGGATATATTAACAGTGATAGAAAAGGCGAATTAAATGAACAAACAATTCTTATAACGGCTTGGGTTTTACATATTAAATTTCTTCCTCTAATTTGTGCCATCTGCATAATAAAGTATAACCTCCAAATCAACCAAAATTCGATTTTATATTAAATTAAGTTTAACTAACTGGTGACAAAAAATTCAGCCTTGTCTTGTTACCAGAATCTAGGTTAAAAAACAGACAAACCAATAGCATAGATACCGTCAAAGTATTCTGGAACCTTCAGCCATGAAACAGTTTTAATTTTCCTTGAAGTTAATTTTTAATGAGATTTTCCAAACTTGTGTAGCAATAAGGTAATAGTATTGAATTATAGTGAGCTTTAAGCTAATTCGTAACAACAACTAACAATAAGTAATATCATTATGTTAATCCGATCAGATCCATGAATCCGATCATCTTCAGTACTAATCAACGGTATGACTGCGAACAGCACTAGGTTTATGAGCAGCAATCTTCTCGATTTAAAACAATCAAAATGCACATTTTCAGTTAAATGTTTGTTTAGTATAAAATTATCGTTTTCTCATTTATTTCTAGAACATTTTTAGGAACTTTTAAAGATTACTGAAAATACGTCTATCAGTATTTTAAAAAATGCGTAAAAAATATTGTTTATCTTAACCTAATTCACATAATTTTTCACTGTTTGGACAAAGGTGAATCTACAATCGCCGTATTCGTCCATTTGGTTCGTGCTTTTGGCAATGTCCCCCACCATGCTCTTTTGCAAAAAATCAAAGGTCTTTAACTGTTAATCTGGAGAGCTATACTGAAAATCCCTTTGAGCTATATGCTTCTTTAGCCCAAGGTCTGATTTTGTTCAATTCATTTATAAACGACCTAACTGAGGTCATTACAGACCATGATGATCTTTACGTTGATGGCATTACTATGATTGTCTCATTTCAATTTCGATTATTGTTGCTATTTATTTCGTAATTGGTGTGAGAATACTTATATGGAAAGTAACTTCATTGTCTTTAACAATTGTCGTATAAAATTTCGTATTATGACTTGCATCTTAACAGACTCTTTTGAAATAAAAAGAGTCCATGCATTCAAACATTTGAATATTTGGCTAAATGGAAATCTTAACTATGAAATGCATTCTACAAAATTTAGCTACAAAAGTTTCATTCCATTTCACAGATAAATTTTCTATCAGCTTAAAAGCTATAACTATATACAGAATTCTGTAATAATGCATTCTGGACACTGAAGACAGTGCTAAAAACTTTTTTATTCCTATTTGTGCTCACAAGACCTCCTTCATTAAAGGATGAGCTAATTAAGTATAGACTTGTATCATTTTGAAATACCTTACCTAATAGAATCAAAACTTGTGAGACTCAAGATAGATTTAAATTCTATTTAATAATTCAACATTTAATTTCTAATTGAACATCATATAAAATATCATATTGTACATATAATACTAAATGTAGGAGGAGGCTGTAAACCAAGATCTATAATTAACTAAGACTGTTCATTACAAAAATTACAATCATGATTGCTATTTTTATTTTATGATTTATTATACATATCCAAATTATGATTCTATTGCGTTATATGACGAATTATGATATTAAGTCGTTGTGGGTTGAAATTAGTTATGAAGATTTCAGTCTGTAAACCTTCGCTTCAGACAAAAAGCCATAATTGCTTTTATTATCATCATAATCAAAGGATATCGATGGACAGACATAATATATAGTAATTTAGTAATATTTTTGCGGAAACGTAAATGCTTTTGATAAAAGCTGTTCTATAAACGAAGGTAGGGAAAATATTTTTCAACAATGCAATGTGACCCTAGGGGACTTAATTAATTTTTTTGGGTTTAATGAAAGAGTGAGAGATAGAGAGGAATTTGGTGAGTTGTACGGAGCCCACAGTACGCACTGATTGAGAAATATAGTTGAGTTGCCTGTCCATCCCGGGAAGAATGAAGGCATGTGCTAGAAAATAATCCAGGAAGGAAGATTTTTTGAGTAAATCAGATTTTGTGTAAAAATTTTATACTTTAAAACTTCAAAGTTTCTTAATTGCTAAGCTGGAACTGGTAAATTTGGATTAAATTGAGGAAAAAAGGAAACAAGTGTGACCAAGTGTGTGAGTAGTTGAAAGAAGATAAAAGTATTAAAAATGTTTTTTAGTAAAAATAAAGTACCGGAAGAACCGAAAGCTATAATGTTGTCTCCGGATGAGTTCAGAAGTGCCATGTTGTCGCTTATCAATCCTGAGTTTAAGAGTAAGAAAGACGGAATCCTCATACCTAGAACATATGGGCCTGTCGTTATCAAAACAAACGAAGAGAAAATGATAGAAGGGATTTTCGAAAGCTGCATGTTCAAATGTTTTATGAGCTGCGTTTTAGGTAAGATAACCAAGTTAATTTAAAACATTTATTTGGAAGTCCTAGTAAGGCTTAAGTTAGAATATTTTCATAAAATTCAGTGTCTGAATTTAATGAAGTTTTGAAGGTGTTAGAATTTGGAGTTACTTTGAATTGAGTGCATGGTGCAAGGTATATTTCGTGTTTGAGAAATTGAGATCGTATGATTGATGATAATGTCTAAACGAGAATTAAATGGTGGAGCCCGTGTTTACCCTCAGGACGGGAATGGGTACTTGGGGACTATGACTTGACGGGAATAACCCTGTGCCATCATCCATGAGCAGGTAGGGCTGTGATGAAAGTTGTGTCCTTTCACCTTTTGTCCTTTTGTCATTGGGCCTTAGTTCGAAGGTGACAGAATACAACCGGGCTAACTCTGCAACAGACATTTCCAGAAGCCAAACAATCAGACTCCAAATCCATTTCAAACATCAAGAAAATTCAGAAAATATGTTTATTTTTTTTGAAAAGTTTAATGATTCCTTTTTATATTTTCAGGGTATGGGTTAGGTGGTGTGATAGGACTTTTCTCTGCTAGTGTAAATCCAACAATTACAGGGCCAGATGCTAAACAACAAACTGCCAGAGAAGTATTTCGAGATATGAGAACAACAACAATGAGTCATGCCAAAAATTTCGCTATAGTTGGAGCAATGTTTGCTTCAGTAGAATGTGGTATTGAAACGGTAAGATTTTGTATGGTTTATGTATAATTAATTACATAGCAGAAAATTTAATTGATGAATTTAGAATTATGAGTGAATTCTGTGGATTTTATAGTATCGGGGGACAAGTGATTGGAAAAATGGAACAGTTGCTGGAGGAATCACAGGCGGAATGATTGGGTTAAGAGGTAATTTATTGTCAATTACATTTTTGAAAGTCCGTCGTTACCTTATGTCATTAAAAGGACAACATATTAATTCTATGCAACTATGTATTTATTTTGTAGCTGGAGTCAAAGCTGGTATGTTCGGTGCCGCAGGGTTTGCTATATTCTCAACAGCAATAGATTATTATATGAGGCACCGTTAATAAGTTTAGTTTTAATATTAATAACTAATAGACTTTTTAAGCTCGTATAATACATTTATATAGTTCGTAATAGTAGTATCGCTTCAGAATAATAGATAGTTTTCCATTAAATGTCGTCAAGAATAAAATTTAAAGAAATATAAGAATGAATAAGTTTGAGCTATGCTTTATTTAACTTTATGGCATTTTCTTTATTTCCACACTCGCCATTTACAAGTCTAATTTAAATTCTAAAATTTAATGTTATATTACAAGTAATTGTTATACCTTAGAAGACTATCTATATCGCACTAAAATTTCGAATCCTATAAAGGATTTTCATGAAAATAAATATCACAAGATTATATGACTATAAGTGGTACAAATAAGTTGTTTTTAACTCCTTAAGAATTCTTCATTAAATAAAATAGGCGTAAATACGAGTCTCTCAATATGAGACTGACGCCGGTGGGTTATTTTTTTGTTTTTTTTTTCCTAAAAAAAAGTTATTACTTAAAATCCTTCTATCGAAATTATATGGATTAAAAACTGTGTAGTCCCATAATATGGTCCATGTAGTTTCGATTAAAGAGTAAAAAAACTTTGTAATTACTGTGTACTTCACTTTGTTTATGATAAAATTAGGTAAAATTAATTATTAGAGAAGTAGTTACGAAACACTTCTCAGAAGTACATAATCCTACCAGACTCAGTTTTAGTTGTCGTAACTCTTATAAGCTCCTGCCAGCTCTAACAGGTATTTATCTGGGTTATCCTTCCATTCGGCTGAGTTAATGTTAACTTTCCGTATGTTCTCACATTGTTTGGCTTCCCATTTCTTAAACTCTGTTTGAGAGACCCTAAAACAATATAGATTTTTAACGTGTAATTCTAGGCCTTCCGATTTAAAAAAGAAATTTTAGAAGCATTAGTTATCTCTACTTTGTCTGCTGAGGAGCACAACCATACACCAAAAACTTTTCAATGCGGCACGGTATCTTTTTGAATGATGCGTAGGTGAAGTCAGGTTTAATCTCCAGTGAAACATTTCTAGGATCTTTGCCAGCCTGAATTCCAAAAGGGTATCCCCGAATGGAGAAATTTGCATACAAGATTTTTGTTCCCTCTTATTCAAGAAATGAAAATCAATATTTAGTGAGATTGAAAATAGAAATAGTGCAAATTTTTACACAAAATTAATATTTACTTTCTACGACTCTGAATTCTGGAGTCAACTGAAGTACAACAGCTTCCTCTCCTCCCCAAAAATGACAACTTTCTTTCCACTCGCAATCTGAAGCAATTGCCATGGAATAGCCATTATCTGCTGTAATAATCATCAGTGTAGGTCCACGGTAATTAAACACATGGAACTGGAACCTGTTAATACTCAATCCATCTGAGTCACTGTTGTAAAGCAAGGACCATTTTTCTGGTTCTGCTTTAGAATGTAGCTGCAAACGTAAGTGCATATTATGTCACTTAATTAGTATTGCTGACACAGTATATTCATATGAGTGCTGTCAATTCGAGTGAAATCAAATGCATCCATACCAGTTGTAGTATCAGTTGAGAAGGATTAAGAGCATGAGATTGAGACGAAGGTTGTTCTGGTTTTCTGTCGAAAATTGAAACGTACTTGTTTGGCAATGAAGAGCGAAAAAGCCAAAGTAGCACAGGATTAAGTCTGGAAGACTCTTCAGAAGTAGTTTCAGTCTTGTTATACTCATCACCATCACCATTATTCGTACCATCTCTACAATGATTGCGTCCATCAGGAATTGCAGTGACTCCAGAAGTAGGCATCTGTATATATTCATTGCATTACCACGATAAAATCATAATTAATATAACTTCCATTTTACAATAAAACAGCCTCTTCATAGATGGATATGGGGATTATGCGTGTACGGTATTAGACAGAATTAACCAACTAAAAATAGAAAAGCTTGGCTTTTGGACTCACATTGATTGTTTTGTTTCCAGTTGTCAACTGGGTGTATCCGGTGGTAAGTTGATGTAGGATGTATTTGTGCATCAAAATAAGAAATCGTGGAAGATTTGTCAGCAACCAATTGGAAAGGAAGCATATTGACATTTCATCTTTTATGTGATACTAAAGAAATATTCCAATCTGATTAATTACGTCTGTGTTGAAGAAGAATGGAAAAGCCCATACAATAATTACTTACACATGCTTTAACTACAGATTCCAAGTACTCTTTGCCATTGAAATCTTCCGATGTGCTCATTTGAACACTTGATTCCCTTGTACCCACAGTAGATATTTGGTAAGCACTGATAAGGAAGTCCATGAAACCATCCTGGTCCACAATGTCTTTTTCATAACCGAATACCTAGGTTAATTTAAAACAAAAATGCTTAAGAAAACTAGTATGCATATGGTAACCGAACGTAAAGTAAAAATCTCTCATCTTGACTAATTGTAACCCATGGAATTATTGAAAGAAAGAAAACCAGGGTTGAGGAATTAATAAGATGCGATCTATCGCTTTTCATGCTTCAAGTTAACGAAGCGAAATCTTAGACTAATAATTTATACAGGGTTATAATATAAACAACAAAACAAAGCTAATTTCATTTTGCATGCATGAATCCATCTCACGCTTGATTTAACAAATAGTCGAAAACCATAATGACCTCTAATATGCAAATTAGCATTACAGAAATTTAATTAGGTCCTACGTAAGGCTTGTTAGCCTCCAGCTCTGCTAATAAATAGAAATAACTCTTCGCTAATAAATGATGTTGTATACTTCCAAGCTAAACGGTATTGCAAATTCAATTAGTCACTACATATTATAACAAATTCGTTAAATGCTCCTGATCTTTAAAATAATAAAAGTCTACTGAGAGAACACAATGATGTGACATAAGGTTGTGTGCACATATTTAGGACAGCCTGCCTATCAGGCGTATGAATTTATTTGTATTAATTATGTATCTAAACCCGTATAGCTAACCTTGAGGTAGAACGTGATTTGATCTTTATCCGTAATGAACGTATAAATTTGTTCCGCTGACTGGACAAAGCGGCTTTCAGAAATCGTATCTGAATTTTCCTGATGGGTGAAAAATTTCCATAAGTACTTTGATAAGATAGAGCTGTGTGGCACGAGATGTTTCTGTATTAAGATTAAGAAAATATCAGTTTTTAACCTGAAGGCTTGGATTATGCATTTAAAATTAAGAGTTGATTCTCTTAATTAATTAATACATTTAATTTCATAATATATCATACCTCAAAAATAGCTTCGGAAATGAGACCTTGTTTTTGAAATCCCGACAGCTTGGACAGCAGCTGAATTAAGTTTTTAAAATAAAAAAACACTTCAGTCTAGATCTAATTTCATATCTGAGAGGCTTTATTTCACAGCCTCAATGAAAAAACGATGTAAGCATCTTTACTGAGCTGATTACCTTTGAAAATTTATCCAGATTACAATTCATCTTCTGACTAGCGAGTATCACGTCACTTCCTGATTTCACAACAGCAGCCAAAGCACTACAAGGACTAATGCAATGATAATCCTCCTTGCTTACGTCCAAACGATCAAAACTTCCTTTTCCACGTCTTCCTCTGATTAAATTACCCAAGGGACTTTTGGAACTTGTTATAAATTCTAAAGCGGAATTACTTCTTTTACCGAAAGAAGTATTAGATTCTTGGGAGCCAAAACTGTATGAATTTTTTCCACTTTTTGTCCTTAAAAGATCATTTGGATGATGAATGTTGTAATGATGCTTATTGCTCACTTTGTTCTGAACCTCTTGAGATGAAGTGGTTTGCTCTTCTGAGCCTAAAATTGAGTGAATTGATGTTGACTCTTTACACTGAACTTCCACACTGGGTTTTACTAAACTAATAGCTTGCCCCCAACTCAGGGCTTTACCTTTCTTATTATCATCATTGTCTTGACTCATTATCATACCGCATGACGCCGATTTTTCTAGTTGACGCTGGCGATGATGCTTTAACTCTTTACAAGACCCTCCTCTAGATTGTGAATTCTGATTCCCCATTTGGACCTGTGATCAGTAAATAGAGTACAGTTTATAGATAAATCATTGGTAATAAGTTTATGTATTATCATCTTATTATTATCTTATGTACTTATACCCTAGCAATGCATGTGTTATAATAACACAATATAATAATATTCTAACAAGCAAAATAAGACCAGAAGCTTTCTTTATCTTACATACTATTAATTAGGTTGAGTATAATTAAAGATTATTATTATGAGTTGTGTAGTATCAGTAGTAAGTAATGAGCAATGATTTGATGACGCCTGTGTATACCTATACTTGACAATTTAAATCGCCTTCCAATACCAAAACACCCTTTCCTTACATTATTACTAATTTCTTATCCGATAATACTACGGAAGTTTGCTTGAAAATAAGGTTTAGTTTTAGTTCCATGAATTATTTACAGTACTATATAATTGTGTTATAATAGTAACTAACAACATTATAATATTGTAAGCAGTTAAGCAGTTATATTTTATTCTAACACATTTATGTTACAATACTAAATATTGTGTACATGCAATATGCATTGGATCCAAGAAATGAATTGAATTGAATGTAATTTCCAAAGCTATGAACGCATTCCTTCCTGATACGAGTCATTTTTATTCCATGCAGTATCTTTGCAAGTTGATATTGAAAAGGATAATAAAACATTTGTAAATTAATCCAATGCGAAGTATAGAGGTGATGATGGCTGATGAGTACACAATATATTTCTATGAATTTAGTGTTTTTGCCCTTTGAATGGTGTTAAATGGCTTGCAGTAGTAGTATAGTGATTTATATTCAATATTCAAATTACAAAGTACAATGAAGTAAGCTGTGGTTGTAAATTTCATAAGCGTCATTACAGTTTTTTTTTATGAAATATAAGTTAGCAAACGTCAAAATACTTGAACTACATTTTATCATTTCACGCAGTGATATCAGATACAAAAACAAAAATAATGAAAGTCTAAATGAACTAAAAAGTTGTAGTCAGCTATTATTTAATTGGCCTGGTATCAATTCTTTTGATATCAGGCCAAGCATATCTCAAGGAAAATTTTATTTATTTTGAAAATTGATTGTTCTTCGATTAATGGATGTTTTTTTTGAAATTTCAGTTCAAGGGTAGAATTAAAATATGCAATCTATTTATACAATAACTAACCTTCATGATTAGGAAAATCAACTTAATGCTTGAAATTTTGAATTAATGAGACTGTTTTTGAACCTGAATAAATTTACATAAATATCTTACCTTGTTAATTTGCTTGAGCTACCCTGGTACTTGAATTTTTTAATCTCTAGGGATTGTTACACGACCTGGGGATTTAGTCATCTCATTTATACATAACACCAGCAAGATAAAAATATTTCTTGATCTTATCCTTAATGCCACTTATTTCTGTTGACAAAAGATAAAAGAACTATTGACGGCAGTTGCTCTCTTGGGTCAAGAATTATAGGGCATTTTACTACGTATTTATTTTTGCATCACACACACACAAAAACACAATCTTTTGAGTTTATTCACTTTGAACTAAGGATTTATTTAATTGGAGATAAGAAATAATCATAATACTGTTTTCTTCTGAAGTATGATGTGATTAAAACATTTATGTAGCAGAGAAAATGTTTTTGAAGGAGTATTTAAACAATTATTTTTCCAATCCGTGGCTGTGACCTGAGACCTAAACGTGAGAAATAGACTCTGATTTAACACTCCAGCTTTTGTTTCTATATATTGTTAGAGTGAGAAAGTCAGAACTTCACCTGGAGGTGGAAACGAAGATGAGTAATTTTTATGAATATAATGTAATAATATACATTAGATTAAAGGTAGTAGGTAGAACAGGTAATATAAATTGGTTAGGGATGGATGCTGGGAATCTTTGTTTAGCCTAGAGCTAAATTTCATGCTCCATGCAAATCCATTATGACTTTTAATACAACTTTTAAACGTGGCTATGCCTATTATATCTTACATAATCCTTATTGTAGGATGTACTTGCTGGACTAATTATAATACAGACAAGTATTGTACAATTCCAGTTGCTCTTTCTTAGGAGATGCAGGTGCTCTTTGGACTTTTCTGAAGATAAGATAATTACCAGAAACAGTGTATAATTTCTACCTACAATATATCTTCTGAATGCTTATTAGTTGGCTATTATACAAATACAAACTGTATAATACTATGTTAATGTGGATATGTTAAAAGTTGAATAATTAATGATGCATGGAACGCGTAATTTCGAGTTGTGGATCCTATGAATTATGATTGAAACTTTTTAACATTTTAACATTATTATATGCCAAAAAAATAGTCAATCTGTTTGGCATGCATATAGTATGCCTTAATGTATATACTGCTCTCTGTAATTTGTAAGGATGGATGGTGTTAAAATGTCAAATGGTTAAGTGAACTAATTTCCCAAGTTGTCAACTATTTAAGCAATGATATAACTAGCATTGACTTACATAAAGCTCAGCTGCCAGACGAAATAAACAAGGTCATGTCATTTTGAGGGCAAAGTCAGGTTTAAATTGAAACCCAAAACCCATGGAATGAATAAATGGTATTGTCTTTTTGTCTAATGCATATTTACAGGTAGAATAGTCAATACAAAGTACTTTATGATTCATTGATGAAAATCCTCATTTCCTCGTTGCTTTGCCGAGAGAACGTTTTTTAAAGAATATTATAAGGGTGCATAGAGACCCAATACAATTGTTTTTAACACTGAAAGTTAAAGTTAATTATTAAATGTATTCCTATGCTAACTGGAGTCTTCTTATTAGTTGTAGTCTGGTTTTTAGTATAATATAATGACAATTATGTAAACAACAGGTAATATACCTATATAAAACGCCTAATAAATTGTTGATTACGTAAGATTTAAAAGAAAGGAATTTATTCCACTTTGTTGTTAACTATCGCATTCGGGTTGAATTATCATTTCAACTGGAGTTGAAGGTAACTTGCCTTTAAAACGAATTTATTGAATTATGTAAATGTCCATGTCTCATATAATCGTACGTAAGGGAATAAACAATACAGTATTAGTTTACTAGTATCCCCCTCTTTGTGTACTTTATTCATATCTGTCATACCTTGACACTTAGATTAGGTAACAAACAATATTATGGATTTATTTAATGTATACAATGTCGAGGCTGTATAATAATCTGGAGGTAGTGCTTTTGTTCAAAAATTATGTCACTGTCTTTTTAGAAGAATCCCTCCTCCCCCCGGATTCTCATTAAATCATTAACTATCTCTAGAATAACCCGTAACCGTAACTCATATGCATACATATTAACTATTAAATGCACGTTTAAAATTTATTTTAGTGTTGCATAAATTGTCAATAAGACAGTGCAAAAAGAGATAGTTTTATGGAATGCTTTGCAATTGTAATTAAAGCTTAACTTATGGTGTCCATTTTTTAACGAAAAATATCAATAAACCGTCTTAGCCGATTTTTCTGAAACTTTTGCCTTTGAAGCCTAGCATGCATGTCTGCAGGGAATATGACTACGCCCATTTTGATGGTCCGAATCCAAACTCCTCATGGGGTTCTAATCAGGATAATAAGCTTAGTCGGTATCAGTATGAACCATTAATTGACCAATCTAATATTTCCGCAGGACCAGAAATTATGTTTATAAGGAAGAGTATGGTATTGTCCTCAGGAGGCGAGTTCGATGGTTTTCATCTGGGTTCAGTTTACCTTCTACCCGAATTACACTTTTAAAACCCCCTATCATTACTTCATGAATGACTAACCATTTAGCAAAACCACTATTAGCTCTTCTATTTTAAATGATAGTAAATCCTGGAGCATTTTACGCACAGACAGGGGCATTTATGAAAAATCCTTATAAAATTTGATGCTTTAGTAAAAATACCACCATTCATCATGTTCAATTATAAGTATAAGCAATATGACAATTCAGAATTCAATTGTTTCTTCCAACCAACATGCATAATATGTAAGCATCTTTTACAACAACGAAACGGAAAAATACTATTATAATTAGTTCATAATCTAATTACAATTTACTTTTCTACAAATAATAACTAGGTATAATGACAATCATTTACGACGTTATTAATATTAATAATACATTTTTTCATATATGTATTTTGCGATCTTTTTAGATAGGTTAAGATTGATTCTATGATGAAATGGAATGATTGTGGACTGAATCCGAAATGATACTTTCATAAATATAAATGACACATTAGCAAGTGTTTTTCAAGTTTAAAAAATTGGTTTATTTATTTACAAAATATAAATGAGGAAATGGGATTTCTAGTTTCAGGATATTTCAAACAAAAACTCGGGATTTATTGTTCCGACAAATGCCACAGGGGCAGCCGGAATAACTTTGTACTGGGAAGAGAAAGCTGAGATAGATGAGTTATGGGGGGTGAGGAATAGAATAATGATTTCTCAATCTAATCTCATTCAATTACTAAAATTGTATTCACATTTAAAATTATTCATCCTATATCAGACGGAACTTGGAACTATCCAACTGGGTAGTACCATAAATCCTTTCCTCATCCGAATTTCAGATTTTGGACAAATTTCATTTACTTATTAGGTTGATATTTTATTATTAAAGGTTGAACTCCGAGAAGATCTAATATTTTAACTCTTCAAAATGCAATGAGAAAATTATTCCTAAGGGCCCTTAAGATTCAAAAGGCAAAAGACAAAATTTTACCTCATGATATCCTAAAATTATATTCACCATTACCATTTTCCCACTAATTTTAACAATATATCAGAATTTACTTTAAAAGCAAAACACACATTTCTGACTTCAATACTATTTAAGAATGAGGGATAGTTTTATTCGACTTAATTCTATTCAATTTAATTCTATGCGTCACAATCAGATTCCCTTCTTTAAGGGCTATTAAAGAGTTGTTTCTTTTTGAAAGAAAAATCCGTTCATTATTATAGTATCCATTTATGGAACAATTACCTCCCAGACTCCATTAAAGACCTTGCAAAAAAAGTATCAACTAACAGCTTTAAAAAATGTATTAGTGAACACATATTATCACTACGTAGCAATATATATGTAACGAAATGATGAAAATTATTATTATTGTAAAATACTTACTACATCAATCTTAAAACATTTTAAAATTGAGATGAAAAAAAAATGAAAAAATGATTTAAAAAATACATACAAAAAAAATGTTAACAATAAGATTAGTTTTAGGAAAATATAATAGGAACAATAATGTTAAGCTAATTAATCTAATTCTAGTCTAATTATTCCTACGTATGTGTCCCCTTTGGAAGACTGGTCTAATATTGTACCAAAAAGGCTTGACACTTAAATAAAGAATCAATCAATCAATCAATCAATCAAAAAAGTTCACCATTCGCATTCGTTACAAATGAAAAGTATAAAAAGCAGTGGTACTGCTATACAACGTCATATCATAAGATAAATTAAAATAATTAAAAATTACAGAAAAGAGTCACAAAGTGCATTGAAAATCTTTTTAGACGTTTTATTATAAATGAAACTTTAGATTGATGTTTCAGATAGATAGGAAAACCTTTTATCTTTCATACTGTTAGTTAGGTCCTGTCCGAGATTTAATCATAATATCATTATTATTATCACGGAAGTCAATCCATAATTGGGATTCTACGAATATCATTAAGTGTGTAGTGTTCTTCCTTGTCACACTGTCAACTTTAATGCATAGGGTTTTGTACACGGAATTTGTAATTTCCATAAAATAAGATGACCACCACTGTCACATTCATACAACATTCATTCTACTACTGATATGACTGCTACGATCTATAATAATCTAGATGAGATGACATACTATTATTATTTATTATTCCCATGGATAAGGAAACCCAAGGGACGTCTGAAGGGCCTTTTCCAACCCTTTTTCAGTGCCTAGCAAAAACCCAAAAAGACCCTTGACCCCAAAGACCTTAAGTCTCGACCCTCAGCAACAATGGAAACATTCAAAACTTAATTTTGGTCATGCATTCGTGTAGTAGGACAGCAGGGATTAGGGAATGAATAAAAAAGAGAGGAGAGAGGCTCATTTTATTTTTTATTCTTTGGGTTTCTTCTTGTTGGTTGCCTTGACTGTGTGGTGTATATGTCAGTGTGGACTCTCTTGTGTACATAAAGAAGAGGAAAGAACCAAGCGCGGTTGGTCGAGAGGGCTTTTATTTTGTCAGTTGGCCAAATAAGTTGGCGGTTGCAACTTTTTCCCATCCGATCTCTCTCTAATAACACGGCATTATTATTATCACAAGGTACGAATGAACTTTAACGACAAAACAAAGGCTCTGTCAAATCTTTCAACAAATACAAATGGACTAGAAATCTAAAAACTAATTACGAGTTTACAACAATCAACATCAAAAGTAAGTTACTCAAATTATAAATACTTATTTTTACTCATTTTTATTTGCATGTGTGTAATAATAATAGTAATAATACTTAATTTGTAATTATAATAATACTCTTCAAATTGAAGAGTATTAAAGATTGAAGACTTCAATCTTTCCATGCAACAAGTATTAAGATTAAGAAGTTTAAAGTTCGAATATGTGTTGTAAGTGTGAACGTGACAAAACACTTCATTTATAAAAAGTTATAACGTAAAATTCCATGCTAGAGATATTATAAATTATTGCATAAGTGATCAACTATTTACTTTCAAACTTTATTTGGCTTACGGTCCCCTTTCCTGCAATCCAACCAAGATGTATCATCTATTACGTATTAACGTATTACATAGACAGTTGTAGTTCATAGTTGTAAAAGTTGTCTTAAATTTCAACTTATCGGAATTCGTACACTATCCTCAACGCAACAAATTAATTGCTACAATTTTTTTCCCCTTAAGTCAGGTTGAAGTGTTGAAGTCCAGTGTTCAGTGCTAATAGACAGCACGCAGCAGACCTTTACACTTTACAACTTACAACCTATGCTTCAGTCTTTGAATCAGGTGTCGTAAGTTCAAGATGTCACCCGTCGTCACAAAATCCAAAAAGCTCATAGGGAGCATGGAGCCTATTGTAATACGAAAAACTAGATTGAAGAGGATGATAAATGGATCAGAATGGAGGCCGTACGGAGCAGGATCATCGTTTTATAATAGTAAGGACTCGTCATGTATTCTAGCAAAAGAAGATGCCGATATCGGAGATTCAGAGAGTGCTGAGAAAGCGGATATCGACGGAGAAGCTTTGTTGGATGCCTTTGTTGTTCTTTATGATGATTGTAACAGTCGGGATACTGTAAAAAAACCAGTGAAGTACTTCCTTGAAAAATGTAAGAGTTCAATTGATGTGCTTTTTATTTACAGTATTATTTTCAGTATAAGGAAGAAGGTGCAGTAATATTTCCAGCTTTGGGAACTATCGAATGATTGTTTTTCTCTTAACTCCGTAGTTGAGAGTGCTGTGGGACAAGTTAAAACTATGCGAGTTAATGTAACAGACTTTGAAGTTGGTGATGTGGTTGGCAGAGGAAGATTTTCAAATGTTCGTCTTATTCGAGAAAAGGTCATTAGACGGATATATGCCTTGAAAACGATGAATAAGTTCGATGGAGAGGTACAAAAGCACGTGAGTACTACTGAAAACTACTGAAAAGTATATTTTATGTGCCAAGAAATGCTTTTATATAAATGATAACAAATAACTGAAAAACGGCCTTTGATTTTTTAGCTGGCTCTTGTTGATGCAGAAATTGCTGTGCTTTCGAAAAATGCTTCTAAATGGATTGTTCAGCTCAAGTATTCGTTTCAAGATCCAACAAAGTTGTACTTTGTTATGGAATATCTACCAGGTGGAGACTTGAGGTCTTTAATGCAGAGGTAAATTTCCTGAATGTTACTTGCGGATAAAATTGCATAGTTGTGAGTTGTGAATTGGGTTGGGATGTGTCGGTAACGGGTTGCGAACATAATGGTCTCCACAAAATGGTCTCCACAAAATGGTCTCCACAATATGGTCTCCACATTATGGTCTGTGGACAAAATGGTATACCACATTATG
>JAQGBU010000154.1:0-54420 GCA_034698605.1 Isotoma decorata
ACAAATTGCAAGGTTAAATGAAATTTAAAACAAATATTTATTTTTCGTGACCAATTAGAAAATAAAAGTCTTTACGCATAGGCTCGGGCTAAATCAAGTTGCACAGGAAAGTTTTAAATACTTAGATTCGTTTTGTCTTAAGCTTTTGAAATGCATTAGATAAAGGTCCAAAAATAATCTGCTTCAAGTACAGTTATTTCGCAACATTTCAATAACATTTAGAATTTAGATGTGCTCGATTTCGTTTAATTACATCACTTCATTTTTAATACACTATCTTATGGAATCCTATAAAAAACTCCCTTCTTTCTAAAAACAACGAATTCTTAACGCATCCTGTCTTTGAAGTGTTTCAAAATCAAAACTATAAAATTCAAATACATAAATCGTGGAAACTTTGTGCGACAGACTCTTGCCAAATGAAAATCAGCATGCTACCTATGGTTGTTTCGTTTTATCAGCGTAAATCTCATAAATTAATTACTTCTACTTTGATGTGACATTCTAAGGCTTACCAACTCTGTAATTAACCGTGATAACAATGACTTTTCCCAGAGAAGCCAAAGCAGACCCATCATACTGGTTAGAATCAGCAGCCCCATATCCATCCCCAGGTATCCAAAGAATCATTGGTAAACGATCAGTTGGTTTCAGATCCCCAGGTTGGAATACGTTTAGCCTGAGACAATCTTCAGAAACTTTTTTAGCCCCTTGTGGAAGTGAAGGATGGGAAAATTCTGGCAAATGCACATTCTGCATACAAGCTGGTGGGGAAGAAGAATAAAAATGAACTGCAGGGCTTGACCGACTGTGGACTGTTGACTCTTGTCCAAGAAGGGGAACGGACTCCTTGAAGCGTTTTGAATTAGTTGGAGGCTCTGCATAAGGGATGCCATAATATTTTATAACATTTCCCCACGGTGTAGAATCATGAAAACCTCTAACCTTTCCACATGAGGTATCAACCTCAGGTTCATTTTCACTTCCAACGTTTCTATATGTTATTGTATTAGCTGATTGTGTTTCATTAGCTGTATGTAAAATTATTAACACTAGAACAAAAACACTAATAATAATCGAATTGAAAAACGAGTTTTTTCGGATTCCCAGTTGAGTCATTTTGCCTGAAGGAATAATTATTTGATGCAGGTGTTCAAAAATTTGCATATATGTAACAATAAACTTAATAATAATTTAACAATTGTGTAAAAATTTTCCAGCACAGGTGGTTACGTGCCATTTGTTTCTTTGTTAATTAAAGTTGTTTTGTTACGTATGTTATTTTTATTATTACAACAGAAAAGTTGCACCCGTAATTTTACGTTGGTTTACAGCTATTAGAGTTTGATGTAACTTTCCAAGATATTCCAGTTGAAGGGGAAATTGAAACTTAGCTTTTGGAGTCTTCAGGCTTCTTGAGACGACGACCACTGATGCTAAGCTGAAAAGGAATACTGTATCACTGAAACTGAACTAAAGATATTGAGACGAGCTCCAAGTTCTACCTGATATTTTTATTTTTATCGTTCAAGGTTGTTTTGTAAGGATATTTTTAATGGTCCAGGGATGGAGACAAAGAGGGTAGACAAGGAGAGATTATATTTTTCCTTTAGGAACCCTTTATAAGCTCTTGAGTTCCTTTATGAACCCTTTTAAACTCTTGATGCTTTAAATGGACTACTCAGGTAAAGGGAGAGTTAGTTGGCCTTGAAGGGTTACTTTTTCAAATACGATACAAAACTTGTAATTTCTTTAAAATTAAAACTTCAATTTCTACCCCCAAAAGCTTCTACTTTTTTCTGCCAGACCATTAACACTGGTGTTTTCCTTCGTTTTTCAATAAATGTCAGATGAGTTATTTTCAACCCAAGGCCAGTTTTATGTATTTTCAAGTAGCAGGAAGTTAGTTCCAAACAATGGGAATACAAATATGCTCTCCTGGAGCTGACCACTTGTCACAGAACTAATAAAAACTGGATAATACGAATACTGATCTTTTTGTTTCTTTCGTTTCTAATTCTGAACTTCAAAGTAGTAGATTCTCTATTAATTAATTACTCACTGCATGTCTCTTTGCAACTTTGTAAATTATGATATTTTCAGTAATCTCACTTGACTCATACAATCACTATGAACATTTGAATCGTTAAAAAACATAAACATGACACTGACACAGGAATACAACTTTATGTTTGCCAAGTTCAGCAGCCGCTCTCTAATTAAAATGACGATCCTAACTAAGGAAAGGAATCATTTGCTTATTGTTAATCAGTAACTAGATATACTGATGAAAATAGGCTGCAAAGGGGTAGAGTAGGATGATTCATAAGCTGTCCATTCTACTTCTTATGTTCATTCATCATTGGCAAGGGCATCTCCTAGATCTATCTATAAAAAATGTTTAGTATTCAAGACTATATTATTACTATTACCATTTTGTAATTTTTTAGTAGACATAATAAAGTGACCAGAAGCAGCATGCGGTCAAGTCGTCTGACTTGAATCATTGACAACTGCTGACATGTCATAATGGTTTTTAATTAGAAACAGTACCTAGATTTTCTATCATAAATCTATATTCTACATCTACATCGATAGTAGCCCTTAGGTGTTAGGAAGGTGAAAAATTAAGTAATAAATAGGGGAGCGGTTACTATTATATAACATGCATATATTAATATATGCATGCAATTAATCAGTACGAAAAATTTTAATTGAATGTAAAGTGGTCAAGCTCTAAGCTTGCAAATACTTTTATTCGTATATCATTGTTAGCTCTACTACTATATGGCAAGTTTTCTGAGGAATATTTAGTGTCATGATTCATGACTATTGTTGCGAGTAGTCTGTATAAAACATAATATATCGTAGTTAATAAACTGACAACAATGAGATAAGTTGATCATAATATTATAATCATATTATTATATGCCATTTACCTTTTTAAATAATAATATGCAATAATATTATGCCTCTAAATGGTGATAATCTTTTGTGAATTCACCTGTGTCATTGTCATACAAGGAATGCAATATCAAGCCCTCTAAAGCATTTTATTCATGAAAAATATTATTATTGCTATCTTCTAGCAACAATAAATAGTAATAGGCCAGGCTACAATGATAAAAGGAACACCAGTTCAAGGATTAATTTGCAAAATCAACCGGTTGATTGTGAAGTCAATTTCAGGTTTTCATTTTTAGACTAAATGATGCTGCTGCTAATGCAGTTGTGCAGTTCGTACCTATTAACATCGTGTTTTAATGAGTGCATAGATTTGCATTAGAATTTTTACAAAATTAGATAGAGAGTAGAGAGTGTTTTGCATCGAATATAGTACTTATTTAAATTAATAAGGAAAGTAATGGTTTTTTAAATAGGTAACTGATCCATTGGGGGTAATCCATATGAAATGTTGAATGAATGTGCAGTTAGGGTAGAAAAGTGACTTTTAGAATGAAGGAAGGAGGAATAGGTTGAGAAATAATTATAATTGTAGTCATTTTTACGATACTCGATAATTTCCAAGTTTGAAGTTTCGTTTTCAATGTCACCTTCATTTAGGGTAGATTCGAAGCAATTCTAAGAAGCCCTGTAATTTTTTTTTTCTTTGTTCGTTTGGGCGATAAAAATTTTAGAGCAATGAAATTGTTTTTAAGTTCTATATAAAATCAGAATAAAAAAAGTTTCTCCCGTTCGTCCCGTTCTTAGGATTTAGATTAGATTCAATGCCAACCTTAAAATCTGTTTCTTGAGTGATGCTTGATGTTGTTCTTTGATTTTTTTATTTGATAATAGAAATCGACTAAGTCTATTAATTTATTGGGTAAAACAGCTCTGAAGATGATTTGGCTTGGTTATATGCATGTTTTCATAGAATATTAAATCAGGTATTTTTGATTAAGTATTTAGCAATTAATTGTGGTTAAAGTTGTGTCAAATCATTATACTATTCCTTTGGCTCTTTTCCGCTAGTAAAAATTTGACCAAAGTGCAAAGGTAACAAGTAGAAATTAGGTAAACTGTTCAGAAAATTAGTAAGCGAGCAGACATAAATACTAAATCTGTTCATTTAATGTCACCAATCATTTTATCTTTTATCTTCTTAAGATACAGAATAAATAGAAAGTAAAAAACCATATTATTCAACTATTCACGTTGTAAAATATGAAAGTGAAGTTAAGATATTATTGTCGCATTATTCACAGTCAATTATTCAATACATTTAATGAATGTTAATAATACGAGGCATGCAGCATGGAATCAAGTTGGCCTCAAGTCTTTTTGCGTCATGATAAACCCTAAAACAAGTAATTAGGTTGGGGTCAACTGTCAACCAGTAATCTTGGGAAATTTCCTATTTAGTAGAAAACTATGTAGTTCCTTAAGCATTAAAGAATTTTTATTAAAACTTGTCTTGAATTATAAAGATAAGAATTCAGTTAATTGATGTAAGTTTTGGTTTTATCTTGCACTAAACAATAGTTAAAGGGACGGGAATGGTTTTTAAATGTACATGCTACATATCATACTTCACTATCCTGAAACACCGACTGTAGGGCGTCCCCAAATAGCAACGTGGAAAAGATCCCCCCTTATACTTATTGAGAGGTAAGTCGGTATTACAATCAATTTGGCTACATTACGGAAAGTCGTTCCCAATAACTCGGCTCAAAAAAGTGTTGTACACGAAGCAGATTCGAAACTTAATTTCCAATTTAAGTAAAAGTGAGATCATGCTACTCTTTTTTTAAAAGCCACTTGCTTTGTCAAGATTTATATCCCAAGAAGTGAGTTCGTAAACTTAATAGATATGTCCAACTGCTCATTGTGAATACCTTATGCGATCATAAACTGAAAAAATCCTCATTTTATCTTCTAAAAGAAGAAACATAATGCAGCATTTTAATGATACACTGATAATTTATGAGACATAACATTCAACTACTTGCCATCTGAAAGGAGTTCAATATCAATCATGTATGTCATTATGATTTCTTATAAATTTAAGAGTACGATGCCTACGAGAACGGCTTATTATGACAATCTCTATGAAATTAACCATTCAAGGCAAAAATTTTGATCAAGTCATTTTGGCAAGCTTAAAACTAGAAACGTAGAAACTATTTAAAATATTTTGTATTGCTTTCCAAACACAATATCCCTACAACACTATTCTTGCTTGCTTATGATGAAAATAAAATTGAAATTTTAACTTTTTTGTGTTATTATCATATCTCATGAAGGGTAACAAGTAGATTTTTACTTTTCCCCAGCACGTGCTTAACTTCATACATCACAAGTAATGATACAATCTTTTTCCTTGACAGAGTTTCGAATATAAGCATAATATTAAAATTCTTAACTTAATTTGACATAACTGTTTGGTAGTCTCTGGTTAGAGAGGAATTTCGATCAATCTTAACAATCATCACAAAGTGTAAAGGAACTGTACGAAGCAGTAGATTTAACAACTCTTATAGAACTTTCCAAACTCGTGAAATAGCTGATGATATAGTTTACAACTTGAAATAAGATGCAAAACTGATGCAAATTGTCATTACGATCATGTCATACAGTCCAATGCAATGGCTGAACCTGTTATACCATATCCTCTCTGTAGTAATAAGAAATAATGTACTTCAACAATGACCTCATTAATTTAAGTAGTCATGTATTTTGGATTAAGTGTTTAGATCATTATAACATCATGTATGCTGTACAATAACAAAACATTAAACATCAAAATAGCATTATAGCTCGAACTGTGAACAAGTATATAGGGAAATAGGTCCATCACATAAGAGTGAATATAAATGGAGAGTTCTCCGCTTGAAAACGTTGAGCACCCTCCCCTTCTGTTATTCACTAACACGAAAGTAGTTTCGTTAGTTTTAAATCAAACTTTTGTTGATTTTGTCCAGCGAATAACATGAATAACATCAACTGATTTAGTACTATTGAAAAAAAACGAACCTAACAAAATATATTATGACACTTAAGAAATCTACCCTATTGCTGTTACTTAAGCTTGTTTCAATGGCGTTCAACAAATTCCCTTTTTTGGGCCTTGAATCAATCACATACATGAATAATATTATCTATATTATTTGCTAAAAAATATTTAGATGGCCTTCGATTTTGGAATGACAGAATTTCATGCAACGATACGCAGATTACTCAGGTAATAATAAACAACATTATTTACGACAATACAAAGCTTTCAATGATTCAGTAATATTAATAATAGATTTTGAAAACTGATAAACACTATCAGTGCTACAGAAGAACATGGTTTATCGTCCGTAAGATTTCGTCTTGGTGATCCTTCCTTGCTGATTCTCCTTGATTAACCTGCTTGTACCGAAATTCACAAACAACTCATTAATTCATATTATCATTTTTTTTTAATTTGATTAACGTCTGTCAAAACTTCTAGCTACGTAAATCTTAGGTTGGAAAAATTCTTCCCGTTAAAAACATCTTTTGTTATTATTAATTGTATTCCACACTGGAAAACCAATCATAAATAATGACAAAACATCATGCAAATAAAGGAGATGAATCTTAGACATAAAAGTGGCGAAGAAAGAGTCCATGGGCCAAATCAGCCAAGTAATCATGAAAACAACAAAGGGTCTTGCATTGTTTAACATATCATGCCTCATGCACTGAGAAAATAAATCTGAAGGTGTACAAACTTGTGAGATTATTGTCTCACTATCTGAATCAGGCCCATAAAGATATCAATTGCCATTGGTTAAATAGTTTGATATAAAATGAATTTTTAGAGCTCTGAAAATTAAAACATTGGTAGTTAACAATTCTTAAAACGAGGGGTTCGTCCTTCCTTGCTTGCAGTGATTATTTTTGTATTGAGTTGAGGAACTTTTATAGAACCTCTGTTGTACCTAACACTCTAATAATATAATTGATTATTTCCAGTATTAAATCGATACTACAATATCGTAATTTGACCATTAAACCACTGTCTTTAGCAATGCATGGAAAACTTGGAATCGCTGAATAAAAAACGTTCGCTGTCATCGAATTTTGTTTGAGAATGGGAACACGTATAGAAGTAGACCCTAATATTATACTGCAGTCAGCAGTATTTCAGCAAAAATTCCGATTATTCAAATGTAATTATCACTGCCAATATGCTTCGAATATTTTTTAGTTCTGGCTCTGTCTGATCAAAATTATGTTTCGGTAAGTACTTCCTAAGAATCTGACATGCAGATTCAACTTCAGTGCATGTTACAATACTTAATTGAAGACTCAAAACTAGAATTCAAATCAAAACCAGAAAATGCGTTCTGAGAAAAAAAAAGAACAGAAGTGGTATAAACAAACTGCAAATTAAATTAAAGAAAATAAATTCATTCATTCAACATGCTGGGATACATCCATAAATTATTACACATGGATTTTTGACAGTATTAATTAAGGAGTACAACAGATTTAAAATTTACTAAATAAAATACAGCGAGCATTTAAATAAAACGTTATTATATTAGACTGAATCATACCTATTGTATAAGGGTTCAAGAATTTAGTTCAGCATTGTGTGTCGATCATAGATATTTTTCCTTTGCTCCTGTACTTGCCGTTTCCATTTGCTCTGCTGATGACCGACGCGATTTAAAACTCCAGACGATGGTCCCAAACTTGTGGCGACAGTAGTCGGTAGTTCCGCTGATGAGCTTCCCGTTACGCGCATGGGATGAGAGGTTCTACCTCCTCCGACTGCGTCGTCCTAAAAAATTAATCCCTCATTGTCCTCCACTTACAAAAAAATAGATTAATTAAAACCATCTGTACAGGCTTACGTCTTCATTAGTATGCTCCTGGTATGCTGTACTCTTAATCCGTTTATTTAGCAGTGGATCCAAACACATCAAGAACAACATATAAATCATCAGCAACGATACTACCCAAATAACGATTATCACCACCACCTGAAACAAATAGGATCATCAGAAATGCAAGCAACTGCGATCCAACTAATCTTAAATAAATCTTTTCTCAATACAACTACCTCACTCTGGACACTTGTGAGTGGGGCACTTAAGTTCATTATGTTTACTACAAACTTACTTTGATTATCCCCAAATTTCGACTTTCATATCTGCACTCACATCTTGGGCAGAACTCCCCTTCTTTTCCTTTAATATTGAAATATTTCTCTATTTCGGGTAGAACAACAGCATCGCAAGTACTAAACAAAGTAAACGCAAGATATGTAAGTAATTACTTTCTTACAAACAGAACTTCCTGTCCAACCTAAATCAAAAACAGCTTATTACCACTTGTTCGGTACCACAGTATTACTAATGTATAGAGTTCGGTTATTCGTAGAACTGCTACTTGGGATTGTTGCATTTGAATCTGCAGACGCACTAGTATTAACCACTTGAGGGTCCGGGCAGATACACTTGCATCTTGTGTTATCGTACTGTCCCTGAATACAAAAACAATTTTCACTAAAAATACATGATTTAAGTATAACTTACAATTCAATAAAATATTTCTCATTAAAACTTACTTGGGATGGTGATATACATATAAATAAAACTAATGTAACTGGAATAGCCAAATTCCTTATGGCACTTGAAGAAAGCCTAATAATGTTGCTTCTGTGATTCCCCTCCATTTTGCATCAATGACTTCAATTATATTGATATTATTAAAGATCAGCTGCTAATCCAGACTTCTGCCACACCGTATGATACTGGACTAGATGATACTTATAGATTTACGGGATGTCCGATGTCCCGATCTAAAATCGTTCTTCCTCTTTAATCTTTAACGTTTCGCACCACGCCCAGCTATAAAACGAAAGTTTATTTTTAAGAAATAATTTTATACAGAGTTGATGTATTCATTTGTTTTATAAACCATGGACCACCCCCAATCAATGACTTCACAGCCAATGTTTCAATGCGTATTATAGTTTTTAAGCCTTAAACGCAAAGTCGGATTCCCAACCCAATGAATGTGTATGTGACAATGTGACACACAAACTGCGCTTTGTGCCCTGCCTAACCAATAATACTTAATATTTAATACCCTGGTATTTTTTGATACTTCTTCAAATTTGAAATATTTACAGCCTCGCGTAACTGTCGGTATATTTTGCTTATAGCTTAATTTGCTTAAACTTGACAATAAATACAACAAAATAAAACTTGATGGCGCATATAATGTATTCACGCTGACCGCACACGTGTTATAAATAATGTTATCTATTTTAAACTTTACTGTGTTGTATGTATTAATGACTCTGGACTCCAGACTCTGGATCTGGACACAAAGCGAGACGTTTGATGGACAACATGGATGGACAGGTTGATAACTAGTACACTACCACTACCATAGAATAGTTGATGTTGATAATAAAAATAACTTACAGCGTCAAGCGTCATTGACTGGCTCCGATCGGATCAAAATGGATTAAATTGTGAATTGATCCTCTAAGTCTTTTGCTCAACGGAAATAAAAACATCTAAGAGCAATTTAGTCATATTGAGTAGTATCAATTTTAAGAGATACAAATTGGTAAATATTAAAACCCGATGACTAATTATAAATGTGGACTGCGGGCTGGGGAACTTTAGATGACAAAATGACAATACACAATAGCTATTATTATCTAAATACGAATTAAAAAAGTAAATTGCGATGTTAATGAATAGTGACAGACGGAGAGAGAGAGAGGATTCCCTATGAATTGGAATTGTGATTGTGTGAATCAAAGTGGGGCGTCTTCAAAATCACGAGATATGCTTAAAAAAGTGAATGAGTAAGAGCAGTGGTGGTGGCAGTGGCAGTGGCACAATCAAACCCACTACTACCAACCACAACCTCCTCTAATGTAAACTCACACTTGAGGATTATGTTCTGATTGGGATGATGTATCCAGCATTAAAACACATGAATTTTACTTTCCAGTTACTCATTTTATTCCCATACTTTTATACACATGCATTGTGTTCGGCCCTTTATAGATAACTATATGCTATTAATTAGACTTGAAAGGCTAAATCATAATTAAGCTTTCAATAATTGTATGGATGATTTCAGCAGATTGAGCCGTCGGGAACGGTCAGAACAAAAGGCTAATGAGTTATTGAGAAATAATATGCATTTTATAAAGTTTTCAAGAATTATGTGAAGTTATTAATAATTACGCAAACCTTAAAATAAATGTGTTTCAAAGTTTTGGCACAGATGAAATGGGAGCAATTGTCCCAAATCATTGCCATATAAACACGGCATGTGATTCAAATCCATTATTAGACATTTTTCAATTAAATTGTTTAAAGTAGTTGGATTTAAAGTATAAATAATTAACCTCAAGGCATGCACAGGCATTCATAATTAAGTAAAAGGCATTCATTCATGAGAAGCTTGTGTGAATAATGAGCGTATATACTAAACACGTGTGTGGGAATGGGAAGTGCATCTCGCATCCTTTACTTCATATGCATTTTCCCATGTAAAATATTCATTTTTAATTTAATGTCAATAGAATTAAGGTTAATTCCTGGACCTGAGCCGTATGTATGCATATAGAACACGTGTATTAAATTATGAGATTTTTTATAACCATTTATAATATAATAATTACCTATTTATTTACCTTTAAATACCTATGTGAAAATGCCTTCAAATGTGTTAGTTCGGCCTTGTCGGGGTGTGTAGAGTATAGAATGGTTTGTACTTGCACGTTATGAAATGGCTTATATTATATTTAAAACAGAAGTTTCCTTAACGAATTTGTTTTTTGCAGTGCTGTCAGCAGTTTAACGAAGATACAAATGTCTTGGAAGATTGACATTCGTTTTCGAAAATTTGAAAACCAAAGAGGATCATGATTTTTTTGAAGATGTTTGATGTTTGATGGGATGAGGCAAATTACATTTCAAGGATTAAATTTAACTGAAAGTGTTTGAAACATTTAGGGAAGAGGCAGACGAGACCATTTATCGGTTTTTCTAATATCATAAAAACTTCAAATGGTAAAAGATATGAAAGAAAAGGCAGGCATACTCGAGAGCTATAGGTGAGACGTTGTTTACACGCTCATTTTTCTTTTATAGCAGTCATTATTAGGAATTCCGGACTTTTACCCGGAAGAAGGTAGCATTGATATTTTTATTGGACCTGTTTTACTGCAAGATTCCCTCTACATAGGACATTTAAATGTCAAATTTGATGATTTTATTAGATTATTAGGTACGTTTATGACCTCTCCTCAAATAAACCCTGCCATTTCACTTCAGGTACAAAAAAAATCTATCTTGCATACTTTATCAGATTGAAGGCGTCGTCTAAAGCTTTTTCATGATAATTTTTACATCATAAAAAACTTGGAAGCCAACCTGTACGTTTGTCTTTTGTTATTGATGCAAAATACTTAAGTGCAAAAATGTTCATATAACTTTTATGCTAAAAAAACATATTTCATATTACGCTTATAAATGCTGGATTTGGAGTAGTGTACCTTGAAAATAAAATCGAAATGATTGCTAATCTGCTAATGAAGAACACTGACACTGAATACTGCCGAGGGCAAAATCTTATATTGCTTACCTGTAAGAAACCATACAAAAAACTACAAGGGCATAAAATTATCCCCTTCCATTACCTACTATCCTCATCCACTGTTTTTGTCCGATTGCATTATTTATGAAGTTGTAAGTGTAACTGACAAACAAACTTGGAGGAAAAATAATTATTAGCTGGATTAACCAAGTAAATAATCTAAAGTCTGCATGAAGATGTAAAATTGTAAAATTTGAGGTATTCTTCTGATTACTTGTTTTTTACTCAGGATTGTCAGCATTTGCTACAAACACGCGTATGTAAAGCGAATTGTTCATTGTGTTTATTGTCTTCTTGGAAGAAATTTCCCAAGCATTTTGTTGTCTACTGACCGTGGACACATAATATCATCAAACTTAGTTTTTGGAGGAAGACGGCCTTGTTCCTTCATGCGTGTAAGAGTACTTCATTTACTAAAAACGTATTGATTATAACAGAAGTCTTGTAAAATAAACTGCAGATGTGGTCAGAATAAGTGGGAGTGCAATCAGTAGTAGTAGTAGGGTCTATGAATTACTTAATATTTATTTATATGAAGGAAAAGGGATTGAGTCACTCTGTAATTCCCCTCTACGTCTTCATTTTCATTTAATGATAATCAGTTAACTAAAGTGATAGCTATGCTAAAGAGTAATAATAACATTTAATTGTGTTGGTGTGTTTTACAAGCTAAGACAGAATATTACACAAGGGGAACTTCGAGGTAGACACCGGAATACTTCCTGTTCCTATTTCCTTCACATCAAACTCGTTCTTTTTATCATGGACAATTCATAGTGTCTTTTCCATGAATTTATACTGTGCCCTGTATGCGAGCGAGAGAGTAAATTGATCCGAACTAACCGAAATACCCGGACCGGCAATTTTGTACTTTGTGTACAAAAATAACATCGATTAAAGTGGATAGATTTTCAGAAAGAAGTCATTTACTAAGTAGTTATTCTAGTAACGGTGGGACAATGACTAAATCAACAGTTTCTTCCGGGGGTGGAATTTCAGGGACTTTTACAAGATTTTGGAACTTTCTGAAAGTTGCTACCATTGCTACCAAGTGGATTATCATTGAGACGTTTACAAAGCATCGGAAAGTTAATCTAGAAGGTAAATATCGTATGCATAAGAAAGTTATCATGATACTCTGAAAATCCGAACTGCAAAAGAAATCTAGTATTTGCTTGCGTTGTAAAAGTGTGTAACTTTTTTTATTACTAGCAAATAAAACGTTGAGTATTCTGTTGTTTATTTTAAAAATAAGAGCAGAATAATTACATGATTTTACTACCTTCTTGTCTTAATTTTAACTAGAAAAAGTGCTATTGTGAATTTATAATTTTGAATAAAGTGTTAAGGAATCTGAGTATAGCTAGTTACATTTTATGTAAAGAAGTTAGAAAAACATAAGAATGCTTCATTTTTAACAAAACCCCAAACCCTTATTAATTGTATACAATATACAAATGAAGTCAAGGAAGCAAAAAACAACATTAATTTGGTTCGCACTTGGCCTCGATGTTTACTGCTAGATTACGATTCTGTATAGGATGGGGCGACGGCAAATGCTTTTTTAATTTAGTTTTTTTTAATCCCAATTAGTAACTAAATGTTTATCCATTAAAAGCTTACGCCTGCTCAATTACTTTTGTTTCGAATAAATCCAGAATTAAACAAAAAATTGCAATGACTGTATCTGGGTGTTAAAAAATCCATTGAAAGCTTTATTGCTCAATTTTGAGACAAATTAAATTATATCCAATACATAAAGGAAACTTGCAGATTTCATCTTATGCCAAATAACGACATTAATGATTTTTAAAGGCTATAAAAAGGGGATGTTTGAAATAAAAATATTGATGTGACTTTTTCGTTTGCTTGTTTCTATCCAAAACAGTATAGTATTAATTTCCTTATATTTATGACCTCATATTTTTTGTGGTTCAGACACAATTGCAATTAGTATCTGCTAGTTATCTAATTTTTCTCAAGTTGCAGGTTCTAAGGAACTATGTGCAGTATGTTGGGGTTTGATTTGTTACATTTTTATGAGAAACATACTTATTTACGTTAAATTGGGTGACCTTGATATTAAAGATAAATGTTTAGCATGACAGGTCTTTATAAATAATTAAGGTGGATATTTTTCCAATATTCTGAGAAAGATCTAGGTAGGAAAATTGGAATAAATTGCAGATTATAAGATAATGCATAGCATAGCTTTAGTTAATTGAAAAAATGGATTTGGATGAATATACCTGTTTTATGAATCAGCTATTCCAAAGAAGACTGGTGAAACTGCAGTTATTACTGGGGGCGCAAGAGGAATCGGACCCAAAGTTGTGGAGCAGTTGCTCAAGCTGGATATGAATGTAATAATCGGTATGGAAAATAAATGATTTCTTGTGAATTTATGTAGATATGGTCATAAGGCTAACTGAAACGATGGCAATAATTAATGTAAAATAACTATGATTAGCATGCAGAAATCCATCCGCTGGTATCCAATTAATTGACCAATTAAGACAACAAGGAATTCAGAGTGGAAATGCTGAGGCTCTAAGTTTAGATTTGAATTCGTTGTCTTCTGTTCGAGCATTTTCACAAACTCTACTGGACAGACAAGTGCCTATAAGTATTCTCATTAACAATGGTAAACTATAAAGTTCCTAGGCAGTAGTATCATTACTGGTGTCAATTAAATGATTTTAAATGCACATTTAACCTATTATAATATAATTTTAGCTGGAGTTATGTTTTCAACGTATCAAGTAACAAATGACGGTTTCGAAAGCCAACTTCAGACTAATTATCTCGGCCATTTTCTACTAACAAATTTGCTCCTTCCATTGTTGAAATCTGGTGGCAGTGAATACAGATGCAGTAGAGTAAGCGATCAAATTTTTTTAGATTATCTACTACAGTTCGTATTCTTGTTTTATTCAAATTTTAATTTTGAAATAGGTCGTTAACGTAACTTCGTGTGCACATTTCGGTGGGGATATTGACTTTGATGACCTTAACATGCAGTAATACACTTTCAATAAGTTTACATATTATTCATTTTTTATTTAAATCCTTGACTTTTACATTCATGATTTTTATCGTAGTAAAATGTACTGCAAATACATGGCTTACATGGCGTCCAAACTTATGCAAGTAGCCTTTTCAAAGTTCCTTAATACTCGACTCAAGGCCGAAGCCTCACCTGTACAAGTTTACTCTGTTCATCCTGGAGTTGTTAATACTGATTTGTATCAAAATATGTGGATCATTTACACCTTCCGGTGGCTTGTAAAGCCATTCTTCCGGGTTAGTGCTTTTTAGAATTTTTCATAGAACAAACTACAAATGGCACTGCCTTTCTTAGAACGACTCTAAATTCGTTACTTATAAATTTATTAGACTGTTGAACAAGGTGCAGATGGAATTGTATATGGTAAGTTTGGCTGAGTATTTTACAATGACGATGATGATGTGCTTGATTCTAATAATGTATTTGAATCGAAAATACAGTGGCCGTGTCACCAGATGTTGAAACTGATGGTGGGGAATACTTCATGAATTGTCAAAGACGAGATCCCAACCCAAGAGCAAGAGATCCAGCAATACAGCAAAAGCTTTGGACCACCTCTCAGACATTGGTCGGACTTAAATCTGTACTTGAAAAAGACGCTGTTGAAATTGTTATGAAAGCATAATCACTATAAGATATGTCGATAATTTAATTTTAGGATTATGTATTATAGATTTTCATACATTCGTTTTCTGCATTGAAATTCAGCAATAAAATGTTTCAGTGTTAATTGTGTAATCAGGCAGTTATCTAATGATGGCATATAGTAAATGGTCTACAGATCGCAGTCATTATGGAAGTCAACATTTGCATTTATAAGCTAAATCGAAAAAAGAAATATCAAATCAATGTCGTTCTTTCCGAAGAATTATTTAATCCAGGGTAACTTTTATTTATTGTACAAGGATTATTAATATCAAAAAAATAACTACAATAATTTATTTAATTTAAGTTTGTCTGAAATAGGATTTCTTTACAAAATAATTACATGAAACATGTTTGTGGCAAACAAAGACACACAGACACAATTATCCTTAGAAATACAGCCTATAATCTGAGTAATTTATTCCAGCTGCTTCTTCTTTCTCTTTCTGTCTCTGAAGTTTTTCTGGAATTTCTTCAATCTCTTCACTAACATTATCATCTGCTGATTCTTCATCTTCATCTCTTTCATAACTACCTTTCTCATCTTGTTCATCACTACCTTTTTGGTCTCCATATGTACCTTTGTTGTGTTCATAGCTGCCTGGACCGGAAGTTCCTTGATGGTCATCCTGCTCATCACTAACATCATCATCATGGGCTTCATCCCTTTCTCCACTTTCTTGTTCCAACTCGTCTTGGTTTTGCTCCTCACTTTTCTTATCATCTGGGTCGTCATCATTGTCATCCTTCTCTTCATCCGCTTCCTTGGGCTTCAATGGTTTCTGACTGTTTTTGTTGTTCCCAAATACATTGTATGTGTCGAAAGGCGAAAATGCTGGCTTCTTGGGATCAGTTACAAGAGGCTTAAGAGGGAAGGGCAAGGGACCAGGGTGACGAATATGGGGAACTGGAGGTTTATCCGATGCCTTCTTCTTGCTACTATTGACAAGGGATGGTCGAATGGGGAATGGGAATACTGGAGGGAATGGTTCTCCAGGACTAATTACTAATGGGCCAGGCCTTTGAATTACTACAGCGGTTCCAGGTACTTTTCCACCTGCGGGTCTTTTCCCGGATTGGCCATTTGCTGGGTTCTTTGGGTTATAAGGAACAGATGAAAAGGATTCCTCTTGAGGTTCAAATGGGAAATCTGAGTCTGGTCTTAAAGGTTTTTTCTTTAGATCTTCTTTGCTTGGAAAGTATGGTTTCACTTTTATGCTTCGAAAGATCCATTCTTGATTTGGTGACCAGGCTACACATTCGTGCTCTTCAACCTTTCCGTCCTCACTTTAAAATCATTCAATTGTTTTAATGAGTTATATTATTTGCATAAAATGATTAAAAATACGGAGTCGTATTCATTAGAAATTGTGAATGGTTTAAGAATAATAAATTTAGAGTTAAAAACTCACGCTTTATATAAACACCGATTGCTCCACTCATTCTTAATGAGATATCTTCCTCTATAAACACTTTCTATTTTCCATGTCCTTCGTACAGGATGAGCAGAAGTAGAGACTGTCATGTCAAATGTAACAGGATTCATTTTCTGGTGAATTCGGGGGATGATTTCATAGTCCGCTAATGCTACCTGGATCACAAGTTTAATTAGTCTCCAAAGAGTGGATAAGGTTTCAATACTTTGATTTGACTTTGCTTACCTTTTCAACTTGAAATTGTTGACCTTTTGAAATATATGGCTTAAAAAGGTAAGTTCGAGCAACTGGAGTGTTGTTTCGTGTTTCAATCGTGAGAACCTGTAAAACAAAGAAGCATTTATTTTACTATAAGTGTCATCTAGAGTTTGCCACATTATGAATATGAACTTTTGAGATTAACAACAAAGCTAAAAAATCGTACAGATCCATCAGCACCATTCTGAATGTAATATCTTCCTGTCGGAACTGAAATCAATAATCAAATCAACATTTTTTATTGTAAATTCATAAAGTTTACCCAATTTTTCAGTTTCCAAGTTACTACCTTTAGGACCACATGGGCTTGCTGAGCTAATAAGTTTACTAAACCCAAGGGTAGCAAGATTATCTTGAAATGTTCCATGGTAGGGTTGTAGGGCAACATACTTTCCTCTACAGTATGGTAGATCGTAAAATTTAATGCAACTTCCATGTGTGTCAACGGAAACTGCTTGGTTTTCCCAATTCAAAGGTACATTTGTACAGCCTTTTTGGCTAATTTCCAGCTTAAAATATTCCCCTACCAAATCAATAATACGAAATTATATTCCAAACTCAGATTGGAATAACTTCTTTACTTGTATAAAATTAGATGTTTCTCATACCAAATTTATCCTTATTTAAGTATATATCAGCCACCATTCCATAACTCAGGCCAAAAACTGCACAAAATACTAGCACCGTTTGCACCCGCATTTTATCCCCGAATCGAAATAAGCACTTTTCATGAACTTTTTATTGCTGATTCCTGCAACAATTACACTGTGAAGTAAGCTGTAGGATTTAAACTGTCCGTTTCCTAAAGAAAATTTCAATACCATGCAAATAATTACAAGATAAAATAGGATTTCTGAAGTTTATAAGATATTTTTTTACAAGAAGATTCAATCTTCTTGTGATCAATTTTACACTAAATGGATAAAAGGAGATTAAGAAAATAAGCGTTGATACGTAGTCATGAACTTAATGAGACATAGATTCTTAAGCCGGTTTTGCAGAAGAGAAATTGAAAGCTCATACAAATAACTTGTTTTTTCTCATTTTATACGATTCATGAGTAAAACTCTGCTAGAGGCTAGAGGTTGTGTTGTTAATGGTACTAGTAATCTAGGGCGTCTTTTGACTCTTATGGTCTTATGGTAATTTCCTCAGACGAGATGGTGTGTGCCCTTTATTTTTCAGGATTAACAATGCTCATGCAAGATGCCTACACTTAAAACTTTCAGTTGGTGACCTGGTAATTCACTTTTGTCTTTATTATACTTGTATTACAAGAGTTGAGTTAGTCATAAACTGTGTGGGGTCGAATGAGGTGGCTGACTTACAAAATTTTGTACATTTTTCTAATCAGTATGGTATTGTTACTCAAAAGCATTTTATAGCATTTACATTTAGATGCTAATAAAATCGAATTAAAATAGTTAAAACGTTACAAGTCACTCTTTAATATGAGCTAAAAAAGCAGAAAAATCTCGACAAAGGCCTCGAAGCTTAGTACCCTTACAAGCATAAGTTGCAGACGATTTTTCTGGTCTGAACATAACGCACTATAGTGCCTGACACTCTTGTTTCGTCAAATAAAAATGCAAATAAAATTACTATTCGAACTGTTTTATTCTCATTGGAATGGAATCAATTGTGAAGGGATTTAAAGGGGAATATTATGAGGATTTTTCAAGCCCCCTTGTATTACCATTTTTCTTTCAGTCAAGGTACTCAAACTGCCATTCATGTCCCCCATTATCATTTAAACAAAAATGTAGTATAAGCAATTGAAATCATTAAACCAGATGCAATAATGAATTCCAGATGCAAAGTTTAAATAAGCAAATTGTATATTTTTAAACATTTTTGAATAGAATATTTATTATATCAGCAATACATTTAGGATTAATACCTTAATTACAGACAAGATCAACTGTCCTCCAGTTTTAAATCTGGATTCAGTTTGGATCTTCACCTCCATCTAATTCTAAATACATTTATAAATTATTTTTACACATTTTGTAATGATTTGTCACGAAGTTCAAGTCCAGTCATATATATTTTTTTAAATTGACGTAAGCACCTGATTTCAAAGTCCAGATCATTATTATGTCCAACTTCAAAATGAAAACTTTAACCCACGCATTGTTTGTTGGAAATACTTTCGGTTACTTTCTCTACAAGAATATGCCTAATGCCTACTAACTTTGTTAACGACACGTTTCCATTTTCATCCATTAGTTTTATATGTACAAGTAGTTGGATGTATTAGTTTTTCATATGATTATTTAAATAGTTTTGTTTCAACTTTTTTAAGACTGTAGATTACACTACAGAGGAAACATATTATGTGTCATTGGCCAGATTAAATTAAAAATTCTAAAGTTGTTCTAAATTTCAACTGAAGGCTTTTGCTAATGAATCGAATCTAATTACAATGCGTCATTCAAATAGCCATGCGATACGTCTGGTCCCACAGTTTTTTTAGCTTCCATGTGTGGAATAGCACATTTTTTGAGTAATAAAATTAAGCCAATAGAGCATGCATTTGAAAATAAAAAAAATATTTAAAATTGTTTTATATGATCGGACTTTCGAACTCGCGATAATTAATAAGTTAATATGTATATATAACATTTAACTACAGTGCTAGAAACTACATTTAAAGTAGATTTGATTATGCGTAATTTGCGAACGTGATATCTTGTAAGTTCCACCTTATGGTCCGTTGTGAGGGACCTTTTCACAAATTAAATGGAGATATCAATTGATATTTATTTCTTCGGTGCCCTTAAACCATATCTACTTTGTTTCTAAGATTTCTGAACTACTGTATTGATCGAATTAGAAGTCCTTCTCAGAAATAACTTCCTACCCTACCATCCATACCTACTCCTTCCTATGTTAAACCTATCCCTTTCTACATCCCTATCGTTCTATCTGTCAAACTTGGCTGAAAATTTCGTTTCAAATATTAACTACCCATCATGATTTTCTAATTCGATCATCAATATAAATTTACACTAGTCTAAATTTTTACTAGAAACTTTTGAAACTACAATGAGATTTGTAACTATTCAATACTGGTAAAATAGTTTATCGATGATATAGTTAAACTTGGTAATGATAAGGAATTAAATAAGGATAAAACAATACAATGTTTTAAATACGTCTACAGTTATAATGTAAAAAACATATCTTACAAACTAATCTCTAACAGATAAAAATATTATTGAATTTGTAAATAAAATAAATATAACAACTAGCTTTTTAATTCATAACTAAAATAGGTAAATAACTAATTCTTTAATTCAGTAACAAATTTAATTAAATGATTGATTTCCTAAGTCATAAACACAATAGAGAATGAACTGAAGTTTAAATTCTTAAACCTTGACATCAAAGTCTAAAGTCTACACACGTTTATCTTCATTTTAAAGCTATAATTTACTACTCAGCTTCTACAAGTAGCCGACCATCTACTTCTCAAGAGTTCAGTTAACTCCAACTGACCACTACTGATCAAACTACTGTCATGTTATAGATTACGTTTACGCTTAAGTAGGTTCTATCTCAAAACTAGTACCTTGATCTTGATACTAATCTACCGTGCATTGTGAAGCACAATGTGCATGTGCATAATAGTATTCAATAAGCACCATTATCATGTAATCAAATCAAAGCTTAGGTGTATGTTAAAATAACTGTACGTAAATGCAACCTACTTAAGAATTTTGATATTCGTTACAAGCATATTTATTGATGGCGAGTTTATTCTGTAAAATCCATCATCATCCCATCGCCATCATTGAATTGGGGTATAGACAATTACATTCGGTAACAGAATACAACCCGAAAGTAAACTTCAAATATGTCACAACTGCTAATTGATTGGGTAATCCATGCAAATTTCATACAAAGGGTAACATAAATTTTATGTTTGTGCCAGGACATCATGTGCAAAAAAAAATTAAAGAAGTGCATGTATAAGGATTTCCCTTTCTATACATAAATAGCATTTCTTTTTGTTTACTTCAAATGTGTACAATTTTTGTAGTTCTTATGTATGTACTTATAGCTAGTACAATGTATAGCATTCAACTTCTCTATCTTCCTTCTTGCGATTATTTTACACAAGGGTATAACAAACCCGGGTGTTTTTCTGTACTAAACTACCCAAAGCTAGGGTTTTCTCGGATTTAAGGTTTTCTGGATTTTAAGATGTATTTGATTTTTTGATATAATAATGTCATAATTTAATTGTCTCCAGGGTAGATGCAATACTAAGGTATGTGCCTTCTCGAATTAGTTTTATAAATGTTTATTTAGATTAGATGATTCCCAATTGGATGTATTTTCGAATAGAGACGAATGAGATTAGAATTTTTCAAAATTTTAACTTGTAAAAATATATATTGAACTAAATCTTAAAAATCCAAAAACCTTAAGAGAAAGGTACCCAGAATCCTACAAAACCCCGTCACAACAACCCGGAAATAATATACCCTGTTTATCTGATTCTTCTACCTCCTTCCTAATCTTAGCCCTTGAAGCTACTAGTACCTATTAGTTTAAAGAAGAGATTTACTTCTAAGCCGACTAGCCCACATAGAAGACTTATATTAGAAAATCATGCAAGTTATCAAACTAACTCTCAACTCTCACCCCTGCAAAACTATCTCAGACGAAAGTGATTGATTAAAACCTTTGTTTAGCTAAACCCTATATAGAACGCTTAGTTGATTCAACTGAGCTAGAATAATACTGAATGAGTTGGTTTAGTAAAACTACATGACCAAAAAAGGTCACAGGAGACATTGGGTGGGTGTTACTAGATTTAGTATGTAATGGAATCACTTAAATCGTAGTATGAGAGAATACACACAGAAAATCTTGTTGCATGCATCCACACTAAAAGTCATGCATGTGTCCGCATCGTGTAAAAGCAATTTAGAAATACATCAGACTCCAGCCAACCAAGAGAATTTATTTTTTAAGAAACATTCTGGAAAACGGGTAGACATTCTTTACCCTACTGGAGAAAGTATATTGCGTGACAAGAAATTTTAAGACAGACCAGTCAGCAGTGCAGTCAGTCACACACACAAAAGTAAAAAATATTGAGGATATTAGGGAAAACCTTCGTGCCGTATCAATACCAGCCAATATATTACTTTCAACTCTTGAAACAACGGAATATTATATTATGATTACATACTACAAAAGTAATCCACCTTGTTTGAAGTGAATGAGCCCTATCCTCATTTTCATTACTTGGAATTTATATATATTTAATAATACACATATATAATATAATAAACAATAAGCCCTTATGCTAGAAAGTCTACACCAAAAACTTCTCTTGGTTTTAATCAATAAAATGTTTAGACGTGTGATGGAGTCCGATAAGACGTGTAGACATGCATTTGCATGCCTTCAGGAAAAAAACAGAACATTCCAGTAGTAGTATTCTCTTTTTAATGTAGGTAAATGAACTTTTTAATACATTTACCCCCAAAGACTATGTTTGTTTTATAGTTTGTAATAATCCAACAGTTGTTTTTGATCTGGACTATTTCACAGATGAAATAGATATGAATAGGTTTGGTGGATAAGTCAAAATGTAGATGTTATACCATATCCTTTTAATGCATTGTGATGATGAACTCATTTTATAAATGTCAAATGGTCAGATAGAAGATAGTGTAAAAGAGTGATTTAATGATGCTCTTATAATTACTCCTTTTAGAGCTGTGCAACCCTCTCCGGATTTATTTACGGAGAGGATGCCACATAGCAATGGGTTTACGAAGTGAAGTCAGCATTTGATTCCAGTGACTGAGAGGTTTTGCCGCAGCTACTGCTGAGCCAACGATAACATGACCAACAGAATAAGCCCGACCCTCAGCTTCACTACTGTCCGCAACCGTTATTCGGAGTTGGATTGTCTGCAAGGGAAAAAAGATTAAAGAAATAATTTAAAATGCGGTTTCCCTTGATGGAACAAATCGTTTAGAGTTAAAAAACAGAGTGAAACATTTATGTTTTGGTTAAGTCTTTTGGTCTTACCTGCAATGCATGTGCAGGTACACTGAAAATCATGGCTTCATTAAAAATTGGGTGCTTTTCTCCTCTTTTGGCAGAACTCTTTTTCTTACTTACTTTCTTCCCTTTTTGGAGCAAGTAAACCTAGTACCACAAAGAATGAAGGGGCAATCAGTAAAAGAATTGATCTTTTTATCCCTTGTTCATACACAGCTCAGAATACAATAGGATCCACAGAGGGATTTTTTGTATATCAAATTCATACAGTAACAACAAGATTATCATATAGAATACCTTTACAAATGGGTCGCCTGTTTCTCGGTCATGTGGAAACTTCAGATTTCTGGCTTTCACCACAACCACAGTAAGTCTCTCGGCTGTGGGAAGGTAGGCAAGCGAAAACATAATCTCTCCACATTCTCCACCCTTCTACGTATTCAAATTGTATAAAAAACATTCTTAAATTCATCTGGGAACTCCTCGAACCAGCAAATATCAAATATCCTGTCTTTGCACTACCTCATTACATAATCCTTACTTCTAAACTGCTTCTGCAGTCTGGAAAACATCTATTTTGTAATAAACATCTCATCAAGTTAAGTCTGAACTTGAGTATTTTGCTAAAATCTGACAACTTATTACTTAACTCGTCTCTCTCCTAGTAAGTATGAACCTATGTTTTCAGTATGATTGTAATTTTATTATTAGTTTTCAGAGAATTTCAATTAATACATATTGCATGTTATTATATCATAATTAATAATCCCTTATCATCTTGTCTTATATTTAGACTGAGTAAGCAGTTTTTATTTTACAATTTGACGTTATTACACCCCTGAAATACTGTGTTACACTAGGAAATGTGTATAAAAGTAATTATTAACATAATGCTCTTTTCTACCAGATTTTCCTTCTCAGCCCGTAGCCCAAAAGAAGGCCTAATTGGCTTTATTACATTCTACACTAGAAGTTTACTGTATTGATTTACTGAATGAGTTTATAGTGATATAGAACCAACACGACCCATGAGGCTGTTGTAGCGAAAGGATAAATTATTTAATGTGAGCACTCAATTATTACCGACTCAAGTCATTCTCAATACATCTTAGTAGTTCTACACATTTCTATTCCTACAGACGACTTTCTTTCAAACACTAGTAAATATTTGCCAAGAATCAACAACTTTTAATCTCCAGAGTCAAACAAGTCTACCTGAAATTTGATAGAAGCCATTCAATTCCGTTGAATTCCATAGCATCCTACCATGATATCATTACTTTTACATTATACACAGGGCATAGTGAATTGAAATGAGTTTTGGTTAAAGTTGAAGTTATTTGGGTGGAAAACAAATATATCCGAGATAGAAATCAATTTATTTAGTTATGTAGGCTACATTTTAATAGAATGTCCCTTTTTGTAGAGATTTACTACGTTTTGTATTTAAAATACATTTTGATTACTATTTTCCAATTGTGAAGTGGCATTCACTTGTTAAGAAATACTGTACAATGAAGTATAATAATACCTGTCCCGTGTCCGTAAGTTGAAGCCATGTATGACGACGCTGAATAATATCCAGATCTCCAAGTTTTAATTCCCCTTCTCCGACCAAAGTGTTTGAATATTTATCAGTGGCATACAAGTAGAAGACCAAAGTTCTCAGGGGTAACTCCATAGGTTCCAGTCCAAACATAAATTTCTCTCTGTAGACTGGGTTCAAAGACTTCCTATACACCTGTATTTAGTTAAATCATAATAAGTAGTGTGTCGATTTGCATAATATCCTATCTTGACTCCGATCTCTTATGAATTTACTTGAATGTACGCGTGAGCCAACCATTCACAAGTAATTGTGAAGGTATACCCAACATGCTAAAGTATTTAAGCATTTACACGTGGATTTAATAGACTTAATAGGAACAAACTCCACAGAGCATTTAAGGTTTGATTAAATGTAAATACACGCGATGGGAGAAAATCCACTTTCTCCCTTTACAAAACGTGAAATACGATCACGGAAAGGTGAAGCTATTGATCACTCTTGTTGCAATGTTACTCATAATAATATAAATTCACATATACATACAAACTTACTCGTGTCTGCATATTCGTAGTTTTATCAGGTAGAAGGTAGACACGCACGTAGGAGTCAAACGGTGCAGTACTAGTGGGATCAGGACCCACGAGATCCTTCGCTTCTATAACGTTCACAAGCAAATCTGCAGTTTCACTAAAAGAAAAAAAAGTACAGAAAAGTTAACTATTTTTTTTGTCCATCACCAATATAAAGCATACAGCTGGAATAGAAATGTTGGCTTTCTTCAAGGAATTAAATTAGATTTTGTGAAAGGCACACACATGGAGAAATGTAAAAAGCAAGCACATACAACTGCTAAGAGATTCGATGGATGCTAAGAACAGTAGTAGTAGAAGAAGTAGTAAGTTAAGCATAGTAATTGAATGAGACCGTACAAATCATCAGTTGTAGTTAGTGGCAGTAAGGCAAACTTAAGTTTAGAAAGAAGTAAAAGGATTTCGTCGTTTTTATTCTGAGCTTAATTAAATTGTGGGCATTGAGCATGAGAAGATTCCTCCAAGTCGAGATTAAGATTAGAGCAAAGCAACAAAAGTCAAGTTACATGAGAAACTATGTATACAAGACGTACTGACTGATTCCACCACCAGTAGTGTCCCTAAAATGGAAACAAATATGTCAAATAAAGTACCTTAATTCAACACAAGGAAAGGATTAATTCCTGGAAATCTACTTGATTTTTACATAAACATGGTGGAAATAAAGGTTGACTTTTCCAAGTGCACTTTTCCTATCACTTATGATCAGGGAGATAACAAATGCATAAATATAACCCTGAACCCTGTGAAAGTTCCGCATAGACCTGTTTGTTCACTAAAAAAACATTTTTTTTTTCACTAGCTATAAATTCTAGCGTGAGTGTTTTTTACTTGGTTATTCAGTGCAACCCAAGAATGCTATTTAGCTAATGGTATTATTGCTGATATGGAGTAAATTATAGTTATTTCTAACTTAGGGATAAATGTAAAAAATTGTTTAACCTTTCATACCTTTCTGATTCTATAGATTGTAAAATAACATTTGGTACTTTGGAATGTGACTATATTTTTTGTGTTCTCATAAAAATTCTTATTTTAGATTGGATATAATAGTAACTTTCCATCCCATTCATTTTATATGTTCACCAATTTATGAGTTTGCATTAGGATGAACACATATGCATATTGTGTACACGGAGATTTTACAACAGGGTGAATTATTGCATGCATACATTAAACAAAATGACTTGAGTGTCTGTCATGTCGTATCCATTAGTAAAATCGAATGAATAGGGATGCAACAGGGCACTCGAAACCACAATTTCGATTACCTTCCTTTAATAAAATAGCAATAAAGCACTTCTCCAACCTCTTACTCTAGGAACAAGGAACTCAACCCTTTTTTATAATTTAAACAAGTGAGAAATTTATTCTACCACAGGATAACATTAGCAAGTCTAGGAAAATATTCAAGCCTTATTGTAGCTGAAGATATTACAGGAAAAATGGTACACAGGGTTTATAATTTCAATACTTTCCCCGTATCCTCTCCCCGTATGTCACTTTTAAATGTCAATGTGGAACCTATTATTTCTTCAACAAGCAGTGTGGGTTTTTTTAGGTAAGGTGACATCGAATAGTTTCGATCCATTTGAAGTGAAGGGAAATCTAGGTAGAGGTAGAATTGCATTTGATGCGCTATGAATGCAGCACGGTTTCATCTCATCAATACGAATGAGTTTTGAGTGGAAATAGGAGGAAAAGGAGAAAGTAAAATAGAGGTATTGGCCACAAGGGAATTAAAAGTAAGGAATGTAACCGTGACTTGCTTCATGCTGTGTTTTATGCATGTCCTTTTGGCATGCACACATCATACCTTCCTCACTAGTCTAAACCACCTTTACCTTTTAAAACATTACCACCTACCAAGTGTAATACCACGGGCTGACAACTGGCTCAAGTAACTTTTACATTTCCAGTGTAACATAAAATTATTCCATGTTCTTCTGTTCTCACCTGAGAGTATAAACCACTTTTCAAGTAATATTATGACATGACTTTCACTCGACAGAATCTCACTGGATGTACATAAAACAGTCGATTATACCACCTACCTACCTCTCTACTTCATTCTTATCTCTATCTCCCTGAGATTAAGTCTTTATGAGACTTGACAGCTTCCTATATTTCTTCCTCCCTCTCTCTTTTGGCGAAAAAATGCAATTTTAAAGATAGAATATATGCCTTAAAAAATGAAAGTGTTCCTTCCGTTTTTCACGTTTTTCTCCCATACTGCTGGGATATGATACAAGAGTAGAATAATGTAGGGTCGAATAAGAATAAGAATGATTTTATGCGATGAATATATATCTAAATGTGTGCTTTCTCTCTTGATAGAATGCATTTGTTTGTGTATGCACTATTGTTTTATTCATGATTCGTTAGGGATTCGCTAGTCTTCTTTAGTATACATTTGTAGAGTGGAAGTGGTAATAGTACTAGATAAGAAATAGTTTGGATTAGGTACAAAAATAAGAATCAGCTTTTATTCTTGCTTTTCAGCATTTGTACACCCAGACCCAGAGAAAAGTGATAGTAGAATCATAGCATTGTGAACCATTTCCATTACTTTCCATCAATGTCAGAAACACATTGTTTTCGCAAGAGAGTAAAGCGTTGTGTGCAAAGGATAAGATTTCATAGACAGAGAGAAATAATAATAATATATGTGTTGTAAACTAGAAAAGACCACTAGTTACACAACAGAAGGTTATTCTAAATAAAAGAGAAATCAAAGCAGTGGGGGTTGAAGCTCAGTGAGTAGTAGCCACTGGAAAGTAACCAAGTTAACCAAGTACGATACCAGACAGAGAAATTGATTACCTCTCTCACTTTCTCTTTTCTCAAGTCCCTGAGTTTTAGTTTTTAAGAGTTGAGTTTACTTTGCTCTTTTCTTACAGATTGCAAATATACTCAATAATCTTAAACAAGAGGGTAGGAAATTATTTTTAGATGGGAATAGAAAGCGTATAGATAATATTATGGATGAAAAAGCTCATGAATTTCATATGTAATGATTTTGTTGCTCATGAGAAATCTGTAAACTGTCTCATCTTATAGATTAAACTTGGAGTGAAGGTAGAGGAAAATATTCGGGTGTGGTCGGGTAGGATGTAAAAAGTATAATAAGTCTTATTCAAGGTTGGGGGATGTGGGACGAAAGAATAGGAATTAATAATGAGAACAAATTCTTGGTGCTGGAATATCTCAAGTAGTAGTGTCTTCCGTACAATGTACTTTTACTTGAGGAATACCAAACTGATAAGTAAGGGATGAATTGATATAAAGATATGAGTAAAAGTCACTTCACATTACTAACTAGGTGTCTACTCATGCTGAAAATTAAATTTTCTCTTGACATGGAGATGTTTTTACGGAAAGGATTGATAATGAAGTAAAAAAGGGAAGGAAAGATGAAAATGAGAAGATCTCGTGCGACAAAGGACATTCATGTTGTTAGGTGCCAGGAGTAGTACCTCGACTCTTAATATATTATATTGGTTAAGAAATTTAATGGAAACTAATAGGAGAGAGGTAGTGAGTGAGAGTAAAGTAAAGCAAAGCCTTTTGTTGCGGCTGAGATAAAAGGAAGAAAATTAAATTAAAGATCTCTTTAGCCTTGCAATTATAGCTTGATATTAGAATTAGAGTCGGCAACTGGGTGCATGAAACTTGGAAAGTGGAGAAAATGCCATCATCGTTGCTCTCGAACCACCCCTGTTGTCCCCAGGCACTAGGTTACTTATTACTTACTGTTATTACTGGAAGCAGCAGCAGTTGTGCTAGTTAGTAGTAACAAAATCACCTTTGCTTTCCTGTAGCTGGTTACTAAGAGCCTGAGCCAACAAGCTCAAAGCTCTTTTTCAGATGAAATCTTAAAAGCTTTCTACCTTTCTGTGAGCTCCTGTTTCATAGCGTTTAATTTCCCATCACAAGCCACTTTTTTCCTTTGCTTTTTAGGCAAAAGTGCGGATAACAAAGGAATACTGAGGGAATTCTTTTTTGAAGATGCTCTTGGAATCAATACCTTTTTGAATGTGGAGTTAAAAAAGAGAGGACGAGAGGATAATGTAGAAGAAAATTAAATTTTCAAAGTAAATGCTTTGAAATTGAAGTAAAAAAGGAATACATTAGGGTAGTAGAGAAGGACTTGTACATTTTTTGGGTTAATGTGCACCTCCGGGTATATAGATAGCATGAGTAGATTCAATACTCCAAAAATATTAATTTAAGAAAATTTAAATATTAATATAAGGGAATTTACATGCTAAAATAAGAAATTTCCATGTTTAATAAGGAAATTTAAATATTAATGTAAAAATTTAAATAGTGATGTAATCCAAGTAGATTTAAAATTAGGACAACAGTCGATAAGTGTTTTGGTGACTAGAGTTGCCTTTGAGGATAAAAAGGAAATATGGGAAATGGTAATAAAATTATTTTAATTTTTATGCCGTTATATCAAGCTGAGAGTAAGGATTTAAAACATACTACATACCTGTCATATTCAAGACCAATGGAAAGAAGCCCCGTTTGAGGTGAGGGTTCCGTATCGTTCAAGACAATGGAAGTATCCGAAGAAACAGAGTCACACGACATGGCTCTTTGAAGTGCAGGCATGGTCCCATCCGGACTTCCAGCATCTGACGCTTCAGAGCCAATGCTATCAGTTGATGATTGTCGTAAGGAGAAGGATCGAGTATTTTTAAAGGGAATAACCGCTGGGGGTGAACTATTTATGATTCCATGACTGCAAACCAATCCAATATCCGCAATACCGAATGACCGAATTCCTATTTCACTACTGGAAGAGGAATTGGCTTCAATGATGTTAAAGTTCTTTATTGTGGTGGATGAAAAGCGGTCGTTAGCTGAAAATGTAGAGGAGCGATTATGAGAGTAAATTGAATCCGAATTTGCATTCAGATCTCCATTTGCCTTATTTGAATTGGAGGAGAAAGAGCTTTTTCTTGATCCGTTTGGCTCATCTTCTGTTGATGACAACTTTATAGGCTTTCTAACATTAATAGATGGTGATTCTTTTGAGTTTTGTTTTTCAATAGAGGAGGTGCTCTTGAATGGACTTGTGTATGTTGTAGTAGATGTCAAGCCAAGGCCATTGGTTTTTCGTTTGTCTCCAGAGAAATCTTCTTCCATCATTAAGCTCTTGGTTGCATCTGCCATTCTTTCATTCTCAAGTCTGATTTCTTCTCTCATGGATTCCAAAATCGATCTAGAGTCCTGCTCTTCATTCTGCTTTTTCTCAGCTTCAAAAATGACAGTTTTTGTAGCCAAGTTTGTTAATTTTGCAACTGAAGAGGGTAACTCTGCTGGTTCATCTGCTTCTGTCAATGGTGGAACAGGACGATGTCCTGTGGCGTAAGGAGATCTGAATCTACCCTTGATTGCACCCACACCAATGTCAACTACAGTGTCAAGTTTTGGGACATATGAAGTTGATAGTGGGTAGCAGGAATCTGGGTTATAATGCTTTTTTGTGAGAGCCCTATCTTCGTGATTGTTCTGAAGATGTTGAAGGGTGAATTCCATTTTTCGCTGTCGATCTCGTAATCTTGTTGGACTATTTTGATGCTCCGTTGGCTTATGAAGATTTTCTGCAAGTGGTGGTTTTGTACTTTTAGCTAGTGTACCTTGTATCTTCGTCTCAACGTGATCCGCATTATGGGTTTCTGAAGGGTTTTGAACCTCCTTCACTGGCATTTCTGTGTCAGAAGAACCTCGTCTAAACGCATTTGGCTCAGAATATACTTGAGTTGCTTGGGTAGTTGGATTAATATTAGTTTCATTTGTGAAAGCGTTGGAGGAAACTTCCTTGCATTGTTCTTGAAAGATAGGGTGCTGTGGCTGAATGATCATTTCAGGGACAATTGGCTGCATTTTCAGGTCGTGTTTCTCTCCTAGAGGGTGTGTTTCTGGCAAAGAGCAAGCTGGTTTAGTTGAAAATAATATTTCACCCATGCTAGGTCCAGAACTGCTTGAATAAGTTGATGTTGAAGCGTAGGAATTTCTATCATAGGATGAAGATGATCCATCCAAACTCTGAAAATGGTCACGAGCAACTGATGACAGCACATTGGTATTGCTCAATTGACCGTTTAATCCAGTTTCAGACAATTCGATATCTGCTGTTGAAAAAGACTGATTAGCACCATTCTGCTGCGGCTGGAAAGATTGGAATTTCTGTGAGAAATACTGGGTAGATGCTTGAAGTAATGGAAGAAATGGGTTGGTACTTGCAAACCCCCCAGTAGCAGCACTTTCTCCCGTAGTATCCCTTACGGGATTCATGCAGAAAGGATTTCCTTCCGTTATGGGAATTGTGGAAGGCTGCGGAATAGATTGCAAAAACGTTGCTGGTGAAGAAGGGGCTGTAGTAAAAACTGAGTCCAGGGATCCTTGGGACGCAAGTGGACCAGAGATATAGGGGGGAATCGGAGCAGGTCTAAGGGGCTGGGGTGGAATATTCGTCCCTTGTCTCGTAGTAAGAGATGAACTGCTTCCTTGACGAAGCAAAGAATAGTCGAAATCGGTTTTATCAAACCTCCGGAAGCTTCCTCTTCCGGAGAGGTTAAATTCTGAGTCTGTTGAAGGAATCTGGAAACCCATGAGATAAACATTGTCATTTAAAAAATAAATTCATCCGAAAGACAAATTTAATGCTCAAAGTATAATACAATGAATTGACACAGAGTTCATCGTCAGTAAACTTAAAACAAAAAATCAATTCATCACTGCAGATAAATGTATCTCATATTGAGCCAAATGCATGCTTATGCTATTCACATAGAATTTTTATTCTTCATGTTTGGTAATAAAAATGCAATGTTAAAAATTGTCACGCTGCATGGCAAAAAGTTGCATGCAAGAGGGTCATGCTACACTTACGTCTAGAGTGTGCAGAATATAAAGTTATCATTTATTATGATTATTTTACTTGTGCATATGTGTACTCTTCCAAGCTTCTATACTTAGGAGATTAGGTACAACAAAGCAATGCAATGCAACTATCAACTATACTTATTTATGATCATAGTTTCATAGTAAATTCCATGAAATTGTATTGCTTCAACAAGGCTTAATATTACGTATTATAAGCCACTAAAGAAAAAAAGGAACATCTAGATTCATTCAAGGTACCAAGTACTGTTTGGTATTCTCTACACAACGAAGCTTCTATTCAAATTCCTAATAATATTAGGCATGTATTTTAAGCCACATAGATCTTTCTTATAAAGTCATGACACGGAATGATTAATGAATGCAAAGTACCCAATGATCACGTACTGGTTTAGTCGGTTGTAAACTCTACAATACATTTTTACATAGATAACAGGAATGGAAAGAAGTCTGAGAAATCATACTGGGAAGGGAAGAATAGGAATTTTAAAAGTATGATAACATGAAATTTTTGTCTTTTTTTGAAATACAAAAGTTTTTGGATTTTATGAATTTATATTTTGCGTTTTAGTAGTAGAAAGGTCAACTTTTTCCATGAATTTTTAAAAAATTCCGAACTAAATTATACACAGTAGAAAATTAAAAATAAACTGTTTTTTGCTTTATTTATTTTATAGTTATAACTAAAACGGAGTACACTAGTTGTAAACAGATTAACGAAGTTAAGGTTATTTTCAATAGAATTACGAAACTTGTGTAAACTTGAAAAAAACGGTATAGACTTTCACCCAGCGTGTGTGTCAGGCAACCTATTACTTTGGTATTGTAAACATGTGGCTTTATTATATTTCAAAGAAAGAGATTGAGTTTGGATAGTTTTCCTTTCTATCTAGAAAAATCCTCTTACTTTCGGCTCCATTAAGTTTCTCAATTCACCGTCTAATGTCAAAAATATCATTGAGGAAATCCCTTCATCTCTTATATATGTATATACATTTATTCTAAACGCATCTCACTATTAAATCAACCTGTCCCTATATTATAAACCAAATCTACTCTATTCTTATCCATTGAGAAAGTTTCTTTTGTCCTTAATTGAATTCGTTGACCATTCAGCATTAAAAAAGGGAAGCTGACATCATCATCATCATCTACAACAGGATGGAAATAAGACAAGGAATGATAAAAAAAAGAGCTAAATTGGTTACAAATTTTAGGTTAAGGATAAAAAGACCAACAAAGGATAGGATAGCTAAAAAATGAAAGTAAAACTATAGATACAAAGTAAATAAAGTGAAAGTACAAGAGATAGACAGACACACACAGAGAGAGAGTTGATGATGCCAAGATTGACTTCATTCTACTAACCATGCATCCGTTTGGATTGTAGTGGCCAGGTTTAGTGAGGACCATTTTCTCTTCTCTAGTCGAGTTGAAAAAATAACTTCGTATCCAAGTCCATCCAGGTAAATAGTTGCAGTATAGTAAAACAAGTAATAAAATGATCCCAAGCACACCACATGCTGCCAGCACGTTGCTTATTCCCATTCTAAGGATGACCCATACATTCATTATACTTAAATAATCCAACACACATCAAAATATTTGTCAATTCCAATCATCTACTTCAAAATCATGTGAAGGTGATGATAACAACGATTATTCTAATAGTGTATTATAATGTACGATGTACTTGAATATAAAAAGGTATGATGGCTACACTAGAATATTATTCCTATCGTGGTGAAAGCGCACAAAAATTATGTATGTAAAAAAGGTTATTCTTCTCAATTTTCCATGAAAATATCTTATCATAAATGATAATCATTTCTATCTCCTTTCCCATCATTTCTAACATTTACCAAAACATATTTCACAATGTAAGTACGACAACAATAATAAATTCTTTCTCGTGTGCTCTTTTATACATTTCAACATCAAATGTTTACCGAATTTACGACGCAGTTCTGTGCGTTGAAAGAAAGTCATTGGAAGTGCTTTAGATCGGGTGTATGGGACTGAATGCATTCTTATATCCTAATGTTTGTGTTATATAGGGTGGCCAACGGTATAAAAAAAGTAGATTATGTTCGTCGTATCCATTAATCTTAATCAAAAGTACTAACCATCATGCCTGGTGGCTTATGGTTCCTGCCACTGATAAACCTTCTAGAAAACATAGTGGAATATTGGTAACCCTATCCGTATTAACCTTTGGAACTCAAGAACAGTAAGACAAAAAACGGTAGCAGCAACAGCTATGAGACAATACCTACTTTATGATTGCAAGAAATTAACTCGTAGTAGTAATTCTTGTCCTTTTTTAATTAACTTTTTTTAGAGAGGAAAAAGCTTTATGAGAGCATTCTTCACTTTTAATATTGAGAGCATTTTTTCTAGAATAATTGGATTTAATTTAATTAGTATCAATCTGTTTTCTTTACTTAGTTTAGTGTGTACTTGTTCATATTACAAATTCTAGCTCGTTGTATTGTACATAAGAACAAACAAAAAGAAAGGAAAAAAATCTTCGTTTTTTTATACTTTTGTATAACCCTTCGCTCTGCCAGTTAATACCAACTTTTGTTTATGAGCTTGAATTTAGCTTTTAATAATAATTAATGGCTTAACTTATTTATTCCGCTTGAATACTACTCATTCACACGCATAAGAAACTGTGAAGACCAGCTATTGCATTTTGTTGTTGTTTTATATACCATTCTTTTAGAAAGTTGTAGTCGTAACTATGCATGAAAGACGTAAGTAGTTTTGTAGTAGTATGAAGAAATCAATAAATGGACGTAGCCAAGAGTTGAAAATTCAGGTTGGTTTCATCATATCGGTTTTCAAAAAAAGATCAAAGGGATCTAAGAGTGGAAATTTAAAAAGTGGAAAGCCCAGTAAACCATGGGAACTAGTTGGGTTTATTATGATTACATAAGAACACGACTCTAGCCTAGAGTCCTAGATTTTTATTATGTTTACAAGTACTATAAAACCTATTTGGTCTCCCTAACATCCATCCAGGGTTACGAGAGCGATATATGATATTTTATCTTCACAAGAGGTTTCAAGATGTGAAGGGGTTTCATTTTAAATGTAACGTTGTACTATCAGGGGTTTATTTCCGAGTGAATTAAATTGAAAGTATTGGCCCTCTCTTGCACCTAACTAAAATCAATGGACAGAAAAACATGTTTCATAAAATAAAGCTCAATAAAGTTATCAAAGCAATAGATTGGACAATTCTACCAAAACATGTTTTATCTTCTTTATTTGTTGAAATTACGCGTTGTAGCTTAAAGAACAAAACAGTACACAATAGCAAAGTAAAACTAATCTAGGAAGTGCGGTTCCAAACATCCGTAAACAAGTTCTGTTTTAATAAAGGAACTTTCGATTACAACCACAAAAGCTGAGATACGCGCAGATTTTCTATGAAGTGAAGGTTACTTACAATTGAAATCTTCAGGCGTTAAATCTAATGAGTTTTCCTCATCTCCTTTCATTATTAATAACTCAATTCAGCTTAGATTCGATTTGAAGCTAAGGTCTATATATTCCTTTCACTTTGATATTACTTCGATATTGCTTTGTGTCATTACGAGGAAATATTCGGATGTGCGTCTTTCCCTACTTTCTCCGTTCCTGATTATATATGAAAGAGTACTGCGACTTAAGTCAACTAAATGCGTGTCATCAAAGAAACATAAGATGAATACTTATAAGTTATAGAGAAATGAATTGAATGTCGCCATCACAAGGATTATTCCTATTATTGTGTCACACCTTTTGTAAAAGGTTTCTATTATGAAAGGATTTTATTTCAGATTCTCCTACCAAGCTTAAAATAATCACTTTGTCTAATTATTCCAATTGAGTAGTTTTTGATTCATAAGAGGCTTTAGAAATCAGATAAACAAGTTGATTAGATATAATACGCATCACCTAATCTCTATACACTTGATTTAATGCTACATCATCCTTTTGTAAATAATGCTTTCTCTTCTCTTCATCCAACAATGAGTAAGGCCTTGGTCACATTACTAGCCTTGGTCATGTTACTATTAATTGATAGAGTATAATAATATCCTTTATATAATTATTATAATATATAAGAAATGTTCCAAGTATTTTTTGTACTACGTGCAGCATCTTTATGATAAAAAATCTTCCTAAATAAACTGCCTAATTATTTTAACGAGCAAAAGAAAACCAGTTTTCTCCGTCTCAGTTTTATCCTCGGGAAAGACAAAAAGACATGAAGTTGTTTTCAAGAGAAATTCTGAATTGGATGTGACCATATTATTATTTTTATTTTTGAGCAAAACAAGATATTTCGCAGTACATATCAAACATTTCGGATACATAAATAAGATGATACTTTCAACAAGAGACTTTATGACCAGTTGAGTAAATAGACTAGATTTCTCTTCGTTATAACTAGAAACGTAGTACTTCCTTAATTATATATATTTCTCTTCATGTTGTACTACTCTTGACCGAAAAAACAAACAAATGGAAACATATGTGTACTCCGTTAAAGAATTAATTCAAATTTTTCCTACATAAAACATAAACTTGTTTTTGCTACAAGAAAGCTTTCCTTAATCGTATGGAGATTTTTCTAGAGTAAGAACAGTCTTTAAGACGATACCATCATCATTGCTTGAATAAAAATACCTACATTAAAAACCCCTAGCTTTTTATACTGCTGCTGGTGCTGGTTAAAGTTCGTCTGGTGAAAGTATTGTCCTTACCCGTAGTGGTCGTACTATCATGTGGTTCAAAGAAATAGGAGATTTTTTCCTTTACTGTAGTACATATTCCATGCCCGATTCTGATGCACCATACTATTCGAGTGAATTTTCCGACTTTTCCCCGGGCATTAGCTAGGCATCCGTAGAACTAATACCTACTTTGACAGTGATTGTATTCGAGATTCTAGTAAATTTTCTGAATTTATAGAAGAGGACTGAAACATTGAAAAAATACTGGCCTATTATTTAAGACCTAGGATGCTACTTAAAGGCTTAAGCTTGTAAGAAGATTTAAAAAAATAAGCAGTCTGTCTCTCTACCTTTTCTAATGGATATATTTTGTATTTTTTTCGACGCGCATCGATCTCAGAATGTACTCACCTTGGTCTTCTAATTTGATTGAATTCTACAATGCTCTTACCATTCTATAGAAACATTTAGTGTGGGACAACCTTAATCACTTTTTGACATATAGATAACAGATATAAAAGATATGAAGTCTCTGTATAACATGTGTACTTTTCATCTCACAGTTTCGCAAAAGTATTTCTTCATATAAATTCTCAATTCTCTTGTATATGTAACTCAACAATTTTTAGCCCGAGCCTAGGGCTTATGTATTTGGTGTGTCCGTCGGTCTGTCGGTCTGTCCGTCTGACGATAACTCAAGAACGCTTCAACCGATTCAAATGAAATTTTGACCATAGGTGTATTTTGCTGAATCATGAAACAAGTTTGAGGATGGGCAATGTGGGATAAGTGGTTGACCCGTGGGAGGCCAAAAACCCCCACCGGCCCTGTAAATTTACGCCCTTTTTTGAAAATGGTCATAGAAAGCAGAAATTTGCCATGGGTGCTACAGATAGCAACTTAACATGAAATTTGTAGCCAAACTTAATTTTTTTGGTGATTTTAATGACCCCACAGGGTGACCCCCACTGGTTTTTGTAAGTCAATATAGAATGCTGAAATTTGGCAGGTCAGTTACAAATAGCAACGTAAGGGGAAATCTGAACCCAAATTTTATTTTGTTGGGATTTCAATGACCGCACAGGGTCACCCCTACCGGTTTTTGAAAATCGTCACAAGAAAGCTATAATTTGGAATGCGTGTTACAAACACACATAGTACATGAAATTTGACGCCCAATTTCAGAACAATATCTGGCTCGGGCTAAATCAAGTTTCGCAGGAAAGTTTTTCGTTTATTTGTCAAGCTCCAATAACCATCTCTTGGAATCAATCTTATATAGCTTAATTTGACATTTTTATCACAAAAATTTGTCATCCATCATTGTTTCTTTGGCTTCATCTTATTGTACAAAGGTAATTGGTTTTTATATTGGTTTTTTGCTCAGCTAATAAAGCTCATTTTTTAGCCAATCACTTCTAGTCTAGTATGCACTGGTTTGCTTAATTAAATTTTGCAAATTGGTATTGTCGATGTGTGTTATGCCGTTGAGATATTAAATAATGTCAGGGATGATTCTCTCTACATGTCTTTCCCCTAAGTATTGGAAGTGCTGGGAGAGTGATGGAGACTGTCATAGTCAATAGGAAAGATAACCTTGGATTACTCTTCTGAAGACCCATGGGATAGCCTAAAACCATCTACTACTGACTGTAGTCTTCCTGATAACAAGGACACAATTGAAAGCTGACATGCACATTTTAAATATCCTCCATTCTATGCATAATAGTGGCAAGTAAGTCTTTCTGCGACTTGCTTAATCATCTGAATTTAATTGATCCATCACTATTTTCCTCTAACTCTTCAACTAACAACCTTTGAAATTAGTTAATTAAAAAAAACTGCCGATCCTTTTTCCTCCAGATTCATTATAATTAAAAATTCTTCAGGAAATACAAAAAGTTTGGGAAGTATCGAACAAAAAAATGTTTCAAACTATCCCTTGTTGTTGGGCATAATAGGCATCTTGGAAATTAGGTAGTCTGACAAAGTTCTGTACATTCCTTACAGCAAATTACTTTCGCTTGATTTGCATGAGAAAAATTTCTGTTAGAAAGTAACTTTAGAATTACCTACTTGAAGCTGAACCATGTTCTACCATCCACTACATTCTTTTTCAGTGCAGTGGCGAAATAACAATTTAGTAAAAATTGCTCCGACCAAGCTTTTCTTTTATCCCTGCATCCACAAAGAATACCTTTCTTAAGTTCGACTAGCCTTCAGAGTTGAAAAAAATGAGTTTTTGAACAAGAAAAATTTCACAGTACTTTATTTTTCTACCAAAAGGAAGGGACACGTTTGTTTAATATTTAAAATATTCTAATGGTTGTTGTAAGTACGGTACCCATATTTCCTGACTTGTTTTTTATGAATGTGTGTTAACTACTTGGAATTGAAGTTCTCAGGTGTCAGAGAATATTTAAAGAACTGCTTTTCTTAGAAGTGGTTAAAAGCACTTGGCAAACTCATTTCCGTGTCTTATCTCATGAATCTCTGTGTGATGAAGTTTTAGCCTGTGGGCAATCGCTTTGACATAGATGACAAGCTGCTAAAATAGCTGAAGTTGATTAAGAAATCGTAGAGAAAGTGCAGGACGAAGTCATCTTTCCTTCCTTTTTCCTTGCCTCCGGGAGAAATAAAATTGTATTTCTCAACTCGACTTGAACTCATCTTCACCTTCTACCTTCACTTTTCCTTCCCTTTTACTTATATATCACGAAGGGAATGATACGAACTAACCAACTGAGCAATGATACAGGAAGGAAATAAGGTCTGCTTACTTCGGAAATGAAATTTTTCCATTTTTCTTTTGATCTACTTGGAACATAGTAGATTCTTTCTATATCACCATTTTCACCATCATCATCCGTGTTCATTTCCTATGGGGTAGTTGTTTCGTGGATGCATGAGCACGTTAAAAATGGAGTTTAGGTTGACTGTAAGAGGAGATTAATACAATAGGAACTTACCCAACTTTCTTCACCCTTATATAACATCCAATGACTAACTCGACTTTTACAACGTATCCTAACCGATTGAATTTTTTGTCTTCATCAAATAAGTTGCATTTAGTTTACCCCTAGGCCCTAATTACTAAACTTTTGCTATCATGTCGGGCCTGGCAAGTGGAGGATGAGATTGTTACTAAAACTACTTCTTTCATAGGATTCGGTGGTGCTTGAAACTTTACTCAAGCACGCATCTGATAATGTTTTCCCAATATTTCCGAAATCATGGCTCTAAAACGATTTGGTGAACTTTATCGTTCTGGAGAAACAAAATTCATGCATGGTATTGCAACACATTTTCCAATATGAATGTGAGTGTCAGGAACATTTAAAAAGAATCGTATAAAACCACTTTTCAAGCTTTTTTTACGACTGGAAGTGAAGTCACTGAAATATGTATTAACCATTTCCCCTTTTTTTTCTACATCTATAAGTCTAAGCTTGAATTCCTTGAGAATCTTTTTTCTCTATTGTAGAATTCATTCCATTTCATCCCTCACAATGGTGCATTGTGGACAGTAAAATCTGGCGAATTAGAGAGGGCTTTCATTCTGCACAGTTTTATAGTCAATGCTGAGCCAAAACAAGAATCGATACTGTGATTGAATACAAGTAACAAACAGTAGAGAAGGTAAAAATGAGTTCAGAATGCTAAGAAAGAACAAAATAGGTGACATCATTTTTTGGACCAAAACCAGTCACATATAGTATCGTGAATATCGACTTGGTTATGAGGGCATATACAAAAGAAGATTTGGAACAAAAGAGAAAAAGTACCCAGGAGTGCATGAGAAGAAATCGTAAATGAGACCGCAAAATCAGTGAAAGGACACTAACGCGCTTGACAATAGATCGTGAGGATCTCGGAAGTGAGCTGTTCTCTTGACTTTCTTTTAATGCTACCACTCCAAAGTCTTCAAAACCCACGATACCAAGTCCCACTACGAAAAGCAATCGCATAAAAAGATATACCTTCAAATAACTGAATGACTGACTGAATGGAGAGTAAAAACTGCCGATTCCCGTGGTTTTGCTATTATATCTTGGAAAATGTACCGAGTAAATTCTTCGTACAGAGAAATTTCGATTTCCACCTTAACATCTCTGCCATCGGTCAAAAGGAAGCGAAATGTACTCAAATTGAGTTCGCATAAGGAACCATGGTCGAAAAGGATGCTGATTTCTCTTGGGACGTTCAGAACTTATTCAATCAATGAATCTAACGTAAATCTCTAGGAGAATCGGTAACTCTTTATTTCTTTGGACTGCTATTTCAACATCCATCCGTTCTACACGCAATGCCTGCATAATACGATCTACTTCCTGTTCTGGGAATAGCGATAGCATTCACTATCACTTTTACTCGTTTTCACTAGAGATTTGGTTCGTCTATTTGCCAAACATGGTTTAGTTGTCCTTTACCACAGCATTGAACTTGACACACTTGACAGAGCAAAGAATTATTCGTTCTTTCATTTGAATAATGCATGCCAAGGTACATCAATGCTCTTTTTGCTATATCCCTCCCTGGTCACTTTCGTAAGGGTTGATTACAGCTTGATGGATGGAAACGTATTTTATAATCATTTTTAGAAGCTTTCTCTTCCCAATTTGGTATGGATCAACTGACCAGCCTTTCACACGTTTTGAAAAGAAATTACTCTTTCATTTAACTGTCACTTTCCCTCATGCAATTACCCTGTGCACTTGTGACTCGACTCTAAATTGAACAAAATGAATATAATATGTTGTAAATGTAAGTGTACATGGATTCGAGGAAGTTATTACTTTATTTGGTTGTACGTCCGAGAATGTGAGTAGAATTCTCTACTTGAATGAGATGAAGAGAGTAATAATAATGAATAATAATCATAGATGGGCGTTTCACCTTTCGATCCAATACAAAACTCATTTTGAGACCAAAGGATCGTTAAGCTTATTGCTTCAAACATACCTAATTGTACATATTGAGTGCAAACTTACAAAATGCTGCTGGTAACACTAACTAGTTCATAGTTTAAGTCAAGGTTTTCTACATCTCTATTTATCTTTATTAAGGGTTCAACCTGAGGCAGAAGTTTACCTAATTATGTCAGAAGCATCTGAATCACCGGTGGGGGTTCGTTTCAAATGAAAACAGTTATAAGAGCCTCAATTCACATAATCAGTAATCTCGGGTCAAATTACACTTTGAGCATTTGTGCTTGTTTAAGCTTTGTATTTTATTAGGTTTAGATTAGTTTTGTGTACATAGTACTAATCCGATTTTCTAGCAAGACCGTTTTATCTGTCTTAGGAAACTCATTAACTCATCCAGATCTTAACTGTGGTTCTATCTTACTAGAAATGAGATATATTACTTTTAAATCTACTACTATCCATTATGTCCTCGTACTCCCACGTATGTTCAAAGATTCAAAGCTTTAATGCTTGTTTAATGTGTAATACACACTCCGTATCATACCTATCTTCTTAAAGCACACAATCTGATACAAGAACTAACTTAAATATGTCCATGTAGCTTTAAATGTGCGAGAATATTGCACAAGCATTATGTAACATACACAAAGAAGTACATTTAACTACATGTTACACTTTATGGACGTCATTTCATTCCCCTTTCTAGTGCCTTTACCACTTTCATTTATCTCTTTCCCCAGGAAATCCTATGATAAATAACTAAACCACAAGGACTTTACAATGCAATGACAATCTTGACTTTATAGAATCAAACTTGCTTTCATTTAGTAAAGTACCAATTGGAGGGGATGATTGATATCGATCAACCATTTCCTTTTTTTTCTTTCTGTAATAAAACAACCCTTAAGATTCCTCCCCTAGATCATTAGCTTTGGTAAATTAGACTTGAAGTTCAAAAGAAAGTAGAGTCATTCCATTAAAAGAGCACTTTCATTATGGCCCTGGGGTCTAAATAAATATATGAGTTTGTGTGAAACTAGGCAAAAACCTGTGTCTATATTCTTTGAAGGGTTCATTTCTTTAAATTCTTTCCAACTACGTAAGACTCTTTCAGACTTAGCAAAAGGATAATAAAAACAATGTAAAAATCAATACACTTAATACCTCAAAGCTTAAAAATCCACCTTTAAAATTCACACCTTTTAAATTCCAGTTCAAAAACAATACCAAGTAAGTACATATTACTACACATCCATTCCTAGAGTTTAAACATACCGTAATATTAAATGTGTGACTCGTGGCCCACTGCAGGTAACAGGAGAAAGTATTGGATTCGAATGTAGGTATACGTTAAGTGGAAAATGTTGTGTTTTTGTATTACCTTGAGCGTTATAATAAATGTTTGTAAACTTCAACCTGACTTTGTTTTGGGAGAAATTTAATGAATATTTCATTACGCTCATGTGAGGTAGAGTTCTACTCTCTCTCAGTTATCTTCATGATGATCCTATCCGCATCCAGTAGTATTTCACATTACAGGGGAAATACAGAAATTTACAGAAGCTTATCAAGGTAGGTGGGCAGATACGCAGTTACCTTGTATACAATTTAAAAACCCTACTGCTGACACAGAGTTCTTTATTTTACTTATTCATACCTTTTCCTAGTTTCTTTGAGTGTCTATCTCTAGCTTTTAAGTGATGGTAACTGCTCTAAATGTAGCAAAGTAAGATAGTCAGTCATGTGCGTAGTGTGTAGCCTCTGGGTCCTGACCAAAGTACACAATGGAAAACAATAGTCTTGTTTGTACAAATAGATTGGTTGAGAGAAAGAGAGAGTTAGTTATTATAACAAACATTGAGCACAAAGAGAATATAGAGATGGGTTAAAACTGCGTATGATATTGTTTTCTTTAACATATCCAATGTTATACATAGGTTTAAATAATTACTGATGCAAAGTGAAAGTGCGATGGTAAAAGGTTAATTAAGTGTGGCATTTAGCGTTAAATTATACAAATGGCAATGAGATAGAGAGAGTAATGATGATGCTAACTTTGATGAGATGATGCATACTATCCAGTACTAGAATGCAACTAGAATACAAGGTAATTAGAAAGGAATAATAGTTTTATCCACAATACTAACCACATAATCGAAATTTCCATTTCACTAGATACAAAACGTAATTCCTCATTCATTTTCATCTCATCATCATCATCATCACCCATATCATCATCATAGCTCATCCAAATTCATACACTTATGAATTGTTAAAAAGTTAAGGGGGCATGAAATCAGGCTTTATGTTAAGATTTTGGTTACTTCTGTATGTAAATAAAAGTGGTATTATATAGCGATAAAAATATAATGCATTTGGCCAGTGGTGCACATAATATATTTATGTATAATAGTGTGATATGAATAATAAGATAATATTATTATTATTATTATTGCTATGTAAGTATATAATATGCAATGCTGATGCTGGATTATATATATATATACATTAATATTATTGGTTGCTTTTTTAAGAGCCCAGCCATCCATAAAACGAGCATCCGGAATAAAATGAAATGCCAATAGATCAATTGTGTATACCTGTAATGGTATTATATATAAAAATGTATGTTATTATATGCTTTCTCTTTCTTACCGGACGTTCCCACGATTTAATGATTTCCAGCTTCAATTCTTCAAAAAGGACTTTCTCCTCAGTTGATTCTGAAATGCTTTTATGTGGATGGTGGTGTTCACCACTTTTCTTTCTTGTGGTTCGATTCACCCGTCCAACCAAAGTACCACCCGCACCCTACATTTTATTTGGATGATTAGAAAAATCCTAGAAGAATACCAAGCAGAAGGACTAACCACAAAATGTTTTTGTGTGTGTGTGTGTGTGATCTGGTGTAAAACGCAGTTAAGGTCGGTTAGTACCGGATGATGCTTCTATTTGTGGTAATAGTAATAAGAGTAGGGATGATAGTGAAAGTTGGTAGTATTAAGAGTACTGAAAACGAATGATGCTATGCTGGTAGTAGAGTATCATCATCATCATCACCCTCATTCTCTTCAAATAGATGATGCGATGCCCAAGAACCAGAATCCTGTTCAACTTTCTAATACTAATAATAATGGTATTGCTTTCCTCCAGCCACGTTTACTTGTAATGAGTACTACTACTAGCCTGCCAAGACGATTGATGTTATTATGGCCAAGGGTTCGTCTTATCATTGTCATTATGTACCTTCTATGGTAGTAACTTTCACTAGGGGCTGCTCTACCTCACCATTCTGTTGTTTTAAGTGATAATAATATTATCTGAGATGAAAAAATAGCACCTATACTACACTAACACAATTAGATTCTACCTGCTACAAATGTGTAATAGCAAACCCATATAGCTAGTGATAATAGTAATAATAATGGCAATAAAATGTTTTTCGTGGCTTTGGACGCAAATACCCTTTATTTCCTTATAACTAATGATAAAATGAAAATGTTGTTTTGTTCTAGTGTAAATTTTGCATTTATAAAGTGTTTTTGAGATGCTGATGAGACTAACTATAAAAACATTTAATGAATATTACGGGATAAGCTTAGATGAAGCTACTAGATAGAGGATAATAATTGGATGATATTATTAATAAATAATTAGGATTATTAAAAAGATCTATTACCGGAGAAAGTGACTCCTTTACACTAAAGGGTAGGCGTGAGGGTAAGGTGAGATGGAGAAAAGAGAAACTTCCGGGATGAGAAGAGAGAAAAAACTATTTCTATTATTTTATCGTAGAAAACTCATTAAGGTTCAGTTTATATGGATTTCTTCCAGGCAAAGTAATTCCATTCATCTCCCTAGGAAGTTTTAGCCGGATTGAAGTTATATAGATATTTGTGCGTGTGGTTTTTACGCTAAGTATCTATAAGGAAATCCAGTGGTGGTGGATGGTGGATTTTTTCTGAGGATCTTCTCGGATGAGTCAGTACCAGCAGACGCTTTCCATTTATAAATTCCAAATCCACCAAGATCTGTTTTTTCTGGATATTACTGTGTACTATATACGGTTTAAGATGAGCCCGATGAGACGAGAGCACAATATCTTGTTAGTTTTATTCAACCGTCTTTGCTACCCTCTTATTCCTTTTCCCTTATCTCCGATCCAACCTTCCCATCTGCTTTATCAATAGTTGGGGTTGATCTGAATATATTTGATTTTTGATACTTGTTTTTATGAATATTGTTTTTTCTTAAAGTCAACACTATTTTATAGGTAAAGTGGTTCATGGGATAAAAATGTTGAGATGAAAATAAAAAATAAAATATTTTAGACTAAGACTACATCGATCTACCCCTCGCCCATATATATGAACAAGAGATTTGATGCACGTGTCGTATTTCTTATTTTTGTTTTATTCACTTTAGAATAGTTGAAATGGTGTGTTTGTATAATGTGTATTAAAATAAAAAAGTAACCCTGAGTCTATGCGTTGAATATAAAAATAAAATAAAAAAAGAGATTGAGACAACAATGCGTTGTCTCTGCGTATTTGATAACAAACGGCTTTTAGGGGTTAAGTATCCAAGTGTAGAGAGAGAAAGTGAATGGGGAGAGAAAGAGAGTAGAATTTGTGTAGAACCATTCGGGTTGAGGTTGAATTAGAAACTGGAGTTGGGTTTCGGGTGATCCTTAGTCTTTATTCTTGAGTGAAGGAAGTTTGGAATAGAAATGAAGGAATATCATATCGGGAAGAGAGACCAGTCGAGTGTATTCAACAAACATGCTTTCTCTGCGTACTTTGAATCACCAGTAAAGTCTCAGGCTTGATTTTGGCCTCTACTTCTACTACAAATGCTTTCTCCAAGAAGCACTAAGAACTGTAGTAGTAGTGGTGGTGGTGGTTTTAGTCGTAGAGTCAGAGTCACTACTACTACTCTTGTACTACTTAGGGATTTCTACGTCTAGTTAAACTACCATGCCACCACCGGTACGTACTACTATAACACAATGCCACCAGTAAGTAAGTACTACTGCAGTAGTATACACTTTTAGGTAAAGTGAAGGTGCTTTCTTTTTGTAACACCACCAAGACCAAGTACTGATGATGGTACATATCAGCAGTAGTGGTGGTGCAAGTTGTGCTGGTTATAACAATATAACAAGCAAATGCATACAGAAAACATTTTCGTGTCTCTTTCTTTGGTTTTGGTTATCTCTTTCTCGTATGTCTTCTAAAACTCAAAGCTGTGTGTTGTATCCCTGACTTTATAGTTTTCTACGACCACTACTACTACTACAACGGTGCTACTACTACTTTTGCTACCACTTGCTTTCCTTTTGTTTGTATATGAAGTGTTATGTTATAGGAAGGGTAGATAGGGGTGCATCTGATAGACTAGGCTATGTTGGGTTTGACTTGAAAGGTGGTTGCAGTTGGTGATAGTGATGGTGAAGTTGTGAGGATGGATGATGTGATGGAGGATTTCACCATCATTGGAAAAAGGGAAGATGGAATAGAATAATATTATATAGGGACACGGAGGAAACAGACCATACCACCGAACCTTGAAGACTTAGGAAACATGATTGTATACTTATAGAGAATTCATTGTGAACGACTAGCGATCCTTGGAGACCGGTGTAAAGCTATCCGTTCTCACTTTTAGTCCCCCTCCTGTGAAATCAGCATTGGAGCACATATGGACAAAGACATGGCTCCTACACTTGATTTCACTCTAAAAGACAGCTACCTAAGTTTTGGAATTTATTGTGACATATTGATGCTCTAACAAGATTCTCCAAGTAGGTAGGATAAGAGTGTTTGACACCGACCAAGACCAGCAGTTACTCTAAAACTTGTCAATCGTCTCAAATCTTAACAAAGGCACCTCGTTACATTCAACGATCTGTTATAAATGGGCAGGCTAGTGTATGTTAGGAAAAGTCTTGTCGAATAAAAATCTTAGAATTCATTCATTCGGAAGTTTATAACTTTACTGTTATAAGATTCGAGCATTTTAAATGCTTCCGTCATCCTAGTAATTGAGTAGCTTGTTAGTCTCACCAACTTTCTCATAACAATCAAATCTTTAGAGTAGCTGTTTAGTCAGGTTTGAATCAAAATTCTGTCTTTGTGATGGATTTTGAATATTAATACTACTACGAAGGGGTTCTTCAGTTTAAGTGTGTTGCAAAAGGAAAGTCTCTCCTTTCTCTCTCTCTAGCTGATAAGTAACTTAAAATAATAGAATACACGATCTCCTTTACAACTTTACTTTTAAGTATAATGTCAGGGTAAAAAATTCCTGCATAAAAATGCAACCTCAGCATCTCATGCCCGACTTGAGAACATACTGCATGCAACCAAAACTGTTTTTTTGTGCCTGACTGAAACCCCTACGTAAACCGTTGTGACAGCAAGGAAGAATTAGTTCAGTATTTTTAGCTCGGATTTCGATATAAAACGTAATTCACAAGAATTCATTTCCACTATTGTGTTGTACACATGGTACTTTATCCCTTAATTTCAGGATTCTGAATTTCTTTATTGCCTGTAAAACCATCTCTTCTTCTTCTTTCCTTCCGTCTTGGAAATTAATTTGAGGCTATCATTATATACACCAGCCCACACAGAAATACTTTTCTAACTTTGAGAGAAAGCTGATGTACCACCACCTGCCATTCATACGTAAGCCAAGCCTGGATGGAATTATTATTAGGGGGGAAGGAAAAAACATCCCTTTTATTTACTACTACTACTACTACTACAACTACGCATTTCTTGTCATCTTCATAACCCTGGATTAGATGGATTGTTACGTCCAGGAGATCCAAGAGAATAAGAAAGTTATTCTTTCTTGGGAATGAAGGGGCTGGCACTTGCAAAACAAGTTTATCCAAGCTACATGTCCTTCTTGACTCTACCACGCATTTAAAACTTTTTAACAAAGTTTGAAAGTGATAAGAAGTCAGTAAAACTCCCAGGGCTAATTGTTGAGATGAAGGGTGAAGTGAAGAAGAAAAGTCCAATTTGTAATTTAGATTCTTCTAGCATCACAAATGGTGTCCGAAAGTAAAAAGTAAACTTTCCTCACGCATACACAATAGGGTTGTGATGTAAACAAGCAAGCTGAGAAATATCAAAAAGTTCCTATCATGTTTTCTCCTTCTTGTAGGAAGAATAATATTTAAACAAAGTTATGAAAGTTATTAAGTAGATTTTGGAGGAGTATCTATCTAGTTTCTGGATTGAATTTGAAGTTTTACAAGAAGTACAATTTGTAAAAAAGACGTAGGAGGTGGCTTGTGATGTCGAATCTGCGTATTATTTGTTCCATTTTGACCCTTTCAATGAAATTATTACCTTTTATCGTATTCAAGTCACTCTTCTCGAAAAGTCCGTATTCCGTTGGGAAGAATATCTAAAAATGTTTAGATCCATTTGTTCGAGTAGATGCTCAAATGCCTCTACCTCTTACATCCACTCAGAGCTACGTGATAAATTCCTTTTCAAATATAAGGATTTAAGGGTTGACTCAGAAATGATGATGTGATGCTTGATCGCGAATAAAAGACACTTGAACTAATTGTACGCCTGTTCCTTTACTTCTTAGACTGTCATTTCTGTCATAAAATTATCATTCAGCTGCTCCTTTATGTGTCTATTCTGCGTAGGAAATCCCACTTTGGAAAGGCAGTAGTAGTGAAAATTCACAAAATAGCTGTCTTAACTACAGTCTTGACTTCCTTGTCAGCTTTATACATTTGGGATGCTTTACATTTTCCTTTGATTCATCATAGCAGTAAGGATATAAGTAAGGATGATGGTGGTGACTTCTTCCAAGAGGTTTAAAGTGGATTGTAAAGCTAGGTTAAGTGCTACAACAAAAGCCTATTGAGCCCATCTACTTTTCTGTTGTACTTTATCTCAAAAAGATATGAGAGGATACACTACTTTATGGAGCATCTGGAATTCTTGAAGCATCAGTTGTTGTTGTTGTACTAGGAGAAAGTAAAGTATCTAAAAGTACAGCAATGTAGAATACGTAACTTTTCCTCCTAGATGAAGAAGATAAAGTATAAAGGATTAGATATTTCTACTAAAAGTTGTACCTACTAAAAAACTGGCACCAACTGACGGAACAAGTCACACAGTCCAAGTTGAAGGAGTGGGCTTTGAGTAGCCAAATGTGAGAATTGGTAAGGTACGACTTATACGACTAATAGTTGATCATGTATTCGAGTCAAAAGCCATCCTCCATCTAGTCAAGTCAGGTGCTGTATTTTCAAACAATCTAATATTGCTTTCAAGCTTTCCCTTTGTTGCCTTTAAATGTATATCAATAGAGATGATTTCAGGCCTAGGAGGTTTTTCCAGGCGTTCCACAAGGAATTAAGCTTTACCTTGGATCTTGTCGAAGATAGGTTTTCTCATGTCCGTGTTTCCCCTTCTCCCTACTGATTTCTTGTGTACATAGAACGAGAGAGAGAGAGAAAGGTTAAAGTGAAAGGGTGGAAGTGGAGAGAGCATATTAGTTTGTTGAGAAGGATTCCATATATTACCATCTTTACTTTTGGTAAACAATATGGCCCGTTTTGCCCACTTTTGAAAAAGCGGTTTGGGTTCTTATGATGCTTCTAAATCCTTGTTCTGTATCAATTGAGAAGAAATGCCTTGTTTTTGAAGAAATCGTGATGAAAAACTTTACATTTGAACAACAAACCATACCCCTTATTTTTGCAATTAAATTTGTTTGCCAAACAATTTCTAAAATGAGCTTACATCGATGATCAGTTCCTATATGTGGAATAGAAGATCTGATTTATAATCAGGTCGCCCTATGATTGCCCTCCTTTCTTCCGTTTATCTAACGCCTTCCCTTTCATAATTAATTTCATGATTTACGTAATCCGTGGCAGTAAAAGTGGAAGCAACGCTTGAGGTGGATTTTTTTAATCTTGATTGATGGCGAGTGTGTAAACATCGTTGATATGGTCATCATCATCATCATCCTCGTTTAATAATAGTATCCTTTGTACCTTATTTCCTGCCCAATTTTCTTGTTTTTTTGATGATGAAGTGAAGATAATAGAAAAATGGTGATATGATTATATGAAATTTACTACGTGAGTTTAATATGATGTTCTTTAAGGTACTCACACAAGTCTTGGCAATCCATCTCCCTATTTACATTTGTCTCATAATGCGATAATATATAAGCTGTTAGGCACACCATATTTTTTCCACATATTGTTCACATCCTCTCTAGAATTTCTTTGTAGTGGACTCCCCTTTAGTGAAAGTACCTACTCTTGATTTATATTACTGGCTTGTTTTTCTTGGTTCCAGAAATTTCCCTAGCTCATCTTTCATGACGGGTTGATCCAGGCTATTCCCAAATATTAACTGCGTTTGAGTGCGTGTATTCATGGTATTTTGAAGAGCTTGCTCATCATTCTCATTTCCACATATTTATGCTAATGTTAACAATAAGGCTCAAGGGTAAAACGTTACAATTTTATGGAAAAAAAACTTGTCAAAGGAGAAGAAAGCACAAAGCAAAAACACGATGAAAATGATGAAATACTTCAATGATAGAATCGGAATATATGATAAGTAAGAAGAAAGTTAAAAGGAACACTAAATACATGTAAAAGAAGTATAAGATGAGGAAATGAGTCTCCTCAAACGACATAAAATTATTAAAAATTCAATTAAGTCCAAGACTCAAGATGAGAGTTAAATTGAGTGTGAGACTGGAGGGACAAGTCATGCAAGTTGTTTTGTAGCAGCTCAGCAAAGTATCCAGTAGAAATAGTGTATGGTCCTGTGTGGTAACTTTTTATATGCTGTTTGTGCTCCGTACTTGACTTTGGAGAAAATAGAATTTCTTAGAAGAAAGACAGAGAGAAAGTCGAATGTCAGGGGATCTCCATATGCGGATGGAATACTTCATGCTGCATGCATCAGTTAAGCTCCTAGGGTAAAAAGAACGAGCTTTCTCTACGGTCGACTACGGTTCTTATTACAAGTCTACTGTGTACTGGTACTTGTGTAGAGAAAAATGCAATGCGAATGATACCACCATACACAGGCTTTAAGTTTTCTAGATTGCAGCATTACAAGTTCTTATTAACAAGAAAGTCAAAACTATTATCTAGTTAAGATTCAGCAAAGCGTGATAATTTTATGATCTTAACAAGTAACTTTTTATAATTGCTTTAAATAATAATATGTTGCGACATGACATCATTGGGATAGAAAGTACAAGTAGGAAAATATCTGGAAATAAAATTCATTCCTTGGCCCAAATGTTTAGTATAGTAAAAAAAAAAGTTCTATTATAATGTTGCAAATGCAAAAAAATTTATAATTGCAACTCGCTTCAAAGCGAACTGTAAAATCTGACATTTTTAGAAAAATTGGTTATGGTATAGGGGTTACATTATAGAAGTCGATTGTATGATCAAACATCGTCTACTTTGTAATTTGCTATCAAACTTATTCTATTGCTAAGTAAATTGCCATGCAACTTATTTAGAAAGGTATATGTATGGCAAATTAAAACATCCACAAAATTTAATGTTAAAATCTTACATAATGTACGATACTTTTAAAGGAAAATATGACTCTTAGGGTAACCAAATAGGCTAAAAAGCGTTGAGTGTAATGGGAATTGGGATGCTGTGTAAGGTATGGAATCTATAAGGGGTGTAATATGAGGGATCTAGAGAACGAACATTCGGTCCGCCTCGGAACTTAAGTGAACCACTAGAATCCAACAAAGTGTTACCTTATCTTCCCTACGGTTGATATCTCCATGAGCTTCCTGGCTAAAAGTCCCACTGCTTTTCTAGGGTGGAAATGATCTCATTAATTTACAGCAACGTTAGCTTGCTCGAAAATTCATTTCCTTTCGATCAATCTGAGTGACTTGGGTTTTATATTTTACAGGAACTTTCTTCCCCGCTATCATATCGGGTTGGGTTGATGCCGTTCGCTTCATCGCGTCTTCGTTTGTGTGTAGTGCTTCATTGTAATTACAATTACAATACTTATTATGAGGGGTTTATTTTTCGTCATTTCTTTGGCGATTAAAGATAGTTTCAATCTGGCTTTTTAAAATTCTACGATGTGTTATAGAAATTACTAAAATTCTTGTCTAATTCTGTTGAAATAAGTGTTCACAGGGCATCCGAGTATATCTCTGTACTCACCAGCATAAAGACTAATGCTTCATCATTTTAAGATTATTGATTCATTTTGCTATAACTATTTCGCTAACTATAACTATTTGCTATAACTATAACTAAGTAGCTTGGCTTAGTAGGTTTATTAGAAAGGGTGGAAACTAAGAAACTAGGCTCATGTAATATTTTCTCATCAAATGTTTATGTATGGTTTGTGCAGTTAGCTTATACAATTCTTCATGTTAGTAACCTAATAACCAAGTATAATAAAGGTATTATTATTGTTATTGAATGTGACAAGAGGAGTAAATATTGTGACGAATGAGTACTATATAAGAATAAAAAATTTTGACTAAAAGTTTATCTCATGACGCAAAAAATACTCACGTCGTATTAAGGTAGAGTGAACTGAAAAAAGTTTTCAAAGAATATCGTGTCACATTCATAGGCGTTTTAAATTGAATTTATAAAAATTAAGGTAAGAAAGCGATGCAACAAGTAAAATGAAAATGAGACGGAGGAAAAGTTTCTACCAAATTCTGAGGTAAATCTTAGTTGTATCAATTTACCCTCGTAGGACTTTTCCCCACTTCCTACTTTCTCCGTATCATTTCTTCCTCAATGAATAACCTGGTACCTGGATTTTTGTTCACTGGAAGTTAGGGATGTATTTTACCCGTATGGCTTACCCCATTGATAAAATCAGCACGTTTTCATCCCTATTTGCTCTCTTGTCATATACCATTTCCATTCAAAATAATCCTATCAAGCTTACGCCTAGTAGTAGGCAAATCCATAACAATACTCCACTAACGACCAAAATCAAATGGACAGACTTTTTTAAATCCGAAGTGCGTCGTTGGTTATTTATGCTTCCGGAATCCGAATTTTCTAACATGCTTATTGCGTTTTGGCATTATTGGGGAATTATGTATGTGTAAATATGAAAATAAGTTTTTGATCAAGAAACCAAATAGAAGGAACCAAATAGATGATATGATGATATAGTGTTCAGAAACTTCAAAGAAGATTTCCTAAATTCTAAATTAGTATTCAGTATTCGTAGTTTTAGTCCAACGATTGAGATTGCTGGAGGTGAAATTATTTATGTTTGTTAATCCAATTAAATATATATGCTAGGTTTAGTTAGGTTATCAAAAACCATAGTATTATTCACAAGTCGGTTTTATACAAGAAAGGTGACTTCAAGTCCGTAATATTTCTCTCGATACGCATCGCTTTAACTTTTACAAGTTGTGACTTGGACTTAATATGTTGAGTGATATGTTACAATGATAAAATTATGCGTTCAAATAATCAAGGCTCTTTGACGTGGAAATTGAAAATAGGGATGGAATCATTGAATCATATCTTCATATCACGATAAAACCAAGACTACTGGGATGTACAGATCCATGGGCTGTAAGAGTGGGGTTTGTGTGTGCCGAGATTCTTGTGATGGGGATAG